>JAUCMT010000051.1:11789405-11801052 GCA_032357475.1 Enteromius thamalakanensis
TGAGGAAAAAAAGTCACCTACATCTTGGATGCCATGGGGGTAAGTTAATAAACATCAAATTTTCATTTTTGGGTGAATTATCCCTTTAAGGAAGCACATTTAATCTTTCACTATACATATCTAATGTGCTCTTTGTGTTACATTTGTATTTTCAAATAGGAACGGCGTGAGAACTTATTTTTATTTAGGGGGAACTTTTGGGCTACTATAGGTATTTCAATGAGAATAAAGAGCAAATTTATGAGCAAAGTTATTTTCTGTTACAGTTCTGAGAGAATTGCATGAACTGGTTATTCTGTGTACACAACAAGATTATCAAAAATACAATACAAATAATCCAACCAATGAGTCCAATGAATAGTGAATATATTGCATTATATTGTACTGCAGGTTATGGTGGCACTGGTGCTGGGGGACCTGGGAGTGCTCCACTTACACCTCAGCAATGTAAGATGTGCTGCTATTTCAGCACACTAATTTTTAGCTGAAATGCAGCCCATGAATTAAATAGGTTTGGTCTAAACCTGTACATTATCCACAGTCAATCACAAGTATTTATTGCATGTGTCCTGTATGATTCATTACAGCAAAGGCAGCCAAATATGCAGCTCTTCAAGGCTTTCTAGGTGCTGGAGGCTACAGAGGTACGTAATGCAGACATAAATGCACTTCTCTCTTTTTAATGTTGTGCATACAGCAGAAACTAGTTGCACACGTTCATGTTAAAAAAAACCATAAGAAATCAAACACCAGAACACAAAGTATCAACATTAAAATCAAAATGAAATTGACACCATTTTCTTTCGTAATACACATTCCTGGTCTTATAAATGACCAGGAATTCAGCACTTGTTATTCCATGTAAATGTAAAATGGGTCTCACACAAGTTTTAAATTGGCCATAAAACTAATATGCCAAAATTCTATATCTGTATTGCAGCAAACTTAATCCATTTTGTTAATTGAAATAAAACTGTAACAGAAATATTATAAAATATGAACATATAATAAAAACAAAAAACCTTAAACATATGTATTTTATTTAGTTTAACCTGAAATACTTAAGTAACTAAAAAAATTTAGGCATATAAAAAAAAAAAAAAAGGTAAATATGGCAAATAAGACATAGATTGAAAAAAAGTACAGTAATTGAAAACAAGTACAGTGGTTTGTGACTGATTCTAAAATATCCCTATTTTGTGGTCTTTTCCTGTAGGGGGCGCAGGATGCCAAGGCAAATACTGCGGAAGAAGGAGGAAGTGAGAAACCAGCTGAAAAAAGTGACCTCATAAACAAGTGGTGCTACTGCCTGATCTCGAATGCACTTTTTACAGTTTAAAAGTGCCTCATGTAATATGTGAGAGATTTGGACTTACACTAAAGAATTTTTCGGTCGTATGATAGAGGATGTGATGTGAACCTCACAAGTCACTCTTTGCACTGCCTAAACTCCCTTTACTTATGTCACTATACATTTTCTGCAGTTTTAACATGATTTCTTTTTTTTTTTTCTCAGCCATTTTAATGTTGCATCTTAAAATCCTGCAGTTCCAGCTGTGTATCTCTTATGGTTTTGCGGCAGTAGCTCACTTAGACTAATTGTGTATTTAGACACATGCAATCTAGGGACGTGGGGCTGCTATTTCAGGACGAACCGTGACAGTAAGGGGAAGCAGCTTCATTAGGGTTCATGTTCTGGCCACCTATCATCAAGTAAAGGGAGCCTGTTTTCTTTCTAGCTGTGTGCATATGAGTTTCCAGAATCTTCAGTCATGTGAAGTGTAGTCAAATGAAGGAAAGGGGTATAGGCTTACCAGTTTTAGTCTTATAAGAACAAAGTGCTTGTCATTACTGCAGTAGACAGCATCTAAGTACTGAGGATTATAAGCTGTCTTCAACAATACCTCAGGAACTTGAAGCGGTTTCTTTTCTAGTATCCTGACCCTAGTAAAACCTTGTTTTTATTTGTTTGTTTTATCGTAACTCTTATTAAATTAAAATGTTGGGGTTTTAGGGGTATCTATGCATTTAACCTAAATCGTTTGGGGGTTTTTAAGCATTGTTTGTTGTGAATGTTGTATCTGTGTTTGTATAAGTGCAACTATTCAAATGTGACATGAAAGTATGATAAAGGCAATTCATCTATTGAATCTTTTCGCATTGTTTACCTTTGTTCTTAACGTTTATGCACTTGTTACTTTGTGAAACTAACACATTTTTGTATGACCTTTGGTTTTCTTTGGGCCTTTTATCTATTATACATTTTTAAAAATAAATAGTGAAAACTAAATCATTTTTTTTTTTTTTTTTAAGTAAATGTTGATTTTAAAATTACACATTACACACACAAAAAATGCTATCTTTAAAATATAAAATTTAGGCCTAAATATCTTTCTAAGCATATCATCCAAAATAAAATTGGGCAACACTTTAGAATCGGTAACACTTGCTAACTATTAACTATGACTTTTTCCCTCAATACATTCTTAATTTGCTGCTTATAAATGTTTAATAAGCACTGATAAAGGGCAAATATTCTAGTAATATGAACGCTAATAAGGTGTAACCGTAAAATAATATCTTACCTGAAATTCCAAGATTGTGTTTAATTTCTATATTATTTATTTACCATGTAGCCTAATGAAGGCGGAATATAACTGAAACATTGAACTTGGATGTAAGTAACCCACAAACAAATAGGTGGTAAACAGTTCCAAAACAAGATCCTTTCATAATTTACCCTGCATGAATGCACTTACACAAGCTCTCCCTTCATGAAGCAGAGGGATTTAGATGCACGTCTCTGCCCGGTCATGTAGTTCATGAGGGCTATCATCAGGTGACACTGGTCGAGTAACTCTATATCCTCTGACAGTATGCATTCTTTCTGCTGCACGCTTAAAGCAGAAGAAGGTGGGCTAAAGTTAGGAGGAGTGGGAGGGATTTGTGTCTCTTCGGATACTTGGCAGGAAGCAGCCTAGTGAAGCTCAGTGCTGCATATGCTGATATGAAAGAAAAACTTTTTAGGAGCGTTCGTAAAAGTTCTGTCATCTCCTCCCATTTCACTCCACCCCTGAAATGATTGAGGGACAGTAAGACAACCAGCAGACCTTTACTACTGCAGCTATGCATAAGTCTTGTCAGGACCTGTACTGCCGGAGAGGAGGGAAGGCAAGGTAAGTCAAACTCGACTCGTTTTGTTTACGAGTTTACGTTTTCCCTCAAGTCTTATTTCTTTTATTTTCTTCATTTCTTGGAAAAAGGCTCACGGTTTTGGTTTTAGTAATGCTGGTGCATTTCTTGTAAAACAAAAACAGGAACTTCTTTGTCAACAGTCTACTCTCAGATTGTCATGAGATAACGTAACGTTCATTCTGGAAGTTTATTTAACTCAAACTCGTACTTTGTTACGATATCCTCTCGATATGTGGACATTTGTGGCCTTGTGAGGAGATTTGAGACCCCGTTGGCACAGACAACATTTAAGCAGAATAGTGTTTGTGTGAACACGTAAAAGTGAATTCAGACTTGTTTGTTTCACACCATCACTACTGAGAATCTGGTTCGCCAAAGTTATGCAGGACTACGATTAAAATTAGCATTTATATAGGCTTTTGCATGTGTTCATTACAATAACAGTCAAACTTGTACAAAGAATGATATACGAGTTTGTACTAAAGGCTGTCTGTAATAGCGTGTTATTATCAGACTAGTGGATGAAATGTGCAAAAGCGCAATCTGGAAGAAATTATACTTATTCTAATGTATTCATATTGAATTCTCAAGTATCTAGACATACCCCTCTTAAATGAAAGCAAAAGAGCTTCACATTCAGCTGCTGAACTTGACATAATAAATTATATAATAAAGTATTATATAGCTTTAAAATAGACTGCTGAAGACGCTTTGACATTATGCTTAAATTATGCAATTTACACTGAAATTGATTGGATGCAGAATTTTTTTTTTGCACAGATGGGTTGCTTTATTTAATATTTCATTTAATTAAGTTAACCATCGATTTTTTTAAATACGAGAAAAGGTTCCAGTAATAAAGTCCTGACTAGAAGTCGTTATCAGTCTTTATGTTGTTGTAATGAGTATAATGTGTTTTGATAAATGTAATCTGAGTAAAAGTGCAAGTTTTCCGTTTCAATAACACGCAAGTAAAACTCTACGATTCTCCAAAATAATACTTAATTATAGTAATAAAGTACATACTGTACTTTACAACCTTGTCAACCAAAAAATTAAACAACACTTTCCTGTTATTCTGCTTTTCTTCTCTTTGTTTGCTAGTGTTAAAACCCACATGGTGTGTGTGTGTACTTGTGTGTACATGAGTGTGTTTGTGTGTATAATGTGCATGCATTTCCGTGAAACGGCTGTGTTTTATTGAATAAAAGGATAGGGATGATAACCGCCAGCTGTGGAACACATGACAGGCATCCTGCTCAGATGCAGCAAGAGAGAAAAGGCCCCTGGCTCTAGCATTTTATTTTCACTTCAGCTGAATCTTACTCTAAAAGTAGTTAATAACCCGATCTGGTACATGAGAAAGTAAATTTGTTCAAGTAATGTCGCACCACTTTAAGTTTTATGAAATATGCAATTAACGTGCATAAATATACACTTTCTTATCTCTCTCTCTTTGTTAGGTGTTGTGTATGTAATTCGCTTCTTTCTCAGTGGTACTATGAAAGAGATGGACAGTACTTCTGTAAGAAAGATTACGGGTTGCGATTTGGGGAGCAATGCCACGGCTGCTCAGAGTCTATCACCACAGGTCTCATTATGGTAAGAACACAACATTGACAAATCAGTTCATAACATTAAAAATGTGTGATTAGAGGTGATATTACCTTAGTAAAACTAATTTTGTAACATTTGTTTAAACCCCAGTGATGGTTAGGTGTAGGGGCGGGGTTAATTGTAGGTCATTTGTACAAATTCATATGAATTGGCAAATACATAAGGTTTTGTATACATTTTATGAGTGAGGGTGTATAAATTTATACGAATTAGCCATCTCATAAAATAAATGTATCTATATAAATTGTTGTGAGATCGGGCTGAAAATTTTGAAGGTGAATTCTCCAGAAAAACATGCTCCAATAATGTTGTATTTAGGTAAATTGCAAAATAATATATATATTTTACAGAATAGCCTTCATTCTAGTTTTTATCTGCACTGGCCAATATTGAATATTTATATCTTCTATTTTTACATTTCTCTTTACTTTTGTTGTTATTTACTGCTGAATAAGATGTTTAAAAAAATAACTTAGAAAAACATAGTAGATTGCAAACAACAATTTGCTAAACAGTTAAAGTAATTTGTTCTCTCTTATCTTTAAAAGGTTAACTCTGAGGTTTTTGTGTTTTGTCACAGTTTCCTGCTGTGACCTGAGGCCATGCGACCCCTCCCACTCACTATCTCGCTTCCTTCCATTGTGCTGCTTCACTTCTGTAGGATGATGTCATCCACCCTGTCCCACCTCAGCTCCTCCCTTACCGTTTCAGCTGAATTCAAGATAAACTGTACTAGAAAATAACTTTGCCTCTTCCTTCCGTCTCTGCAGGTGGCTGGGAAGCATAAATACCATCCTGAGTGTTTTCTGTGTGAAAGCTGTGGCGTGGTTATTGGAGATGGTGATTCTTTCGCACTAGTGGATTGTGCCAATTTATACTGGTTGGTTTTGTCAAATAATTGCCAAGCATTTTGATGGGAATGCACCTCAGTTAATGATTTTTCTTCTTCTCTCATAGTGGCCAATGTGGACACCAGAAGGTGTCGATGCAGCACCCGGCAGCATGTTCACAGCTTTCTCATACAGTGACATCGATGTCATTTCCTCCTTCTGCAGAGAGCAGGCGTGGTTTATCCTTCACAGTGGAGCAGAAGGACGCAGGGCATTTGATCATTGTATCTCAGTAAGTTGCTAGTTTAGACACAGTTACACCTGAGCAAAAAAATAGGGCAACTTAATGTGATTTTATTCAAATAAATTGTTAACATAAAGATAGCATTCAACTAATATTAATATAAACAAACTTCACAGACTTGACATGCACAAGCTGAGCCCTGAAGTTAAGCCTTTGATCCATGTTGGAGACAGGATTCTTGAGATCAATGGAATCTCTGCCCAGAATCTTCCACTCGATGAGGTCAGTTCTTTACCTCAGATAAGATAACAATAATCTGGACATCTCTTTTCACCATTACCCTTTACATTTCGGCTTTTTCAACAGATAGATGTGTTGATTCATGATACAGAGCACTTGTTACAAATCACAGTTGAACATGATCCTAAAGAACCCACAAAACCGGAAGACTTATCTGGCCTACTGGGAGAAGAACTGGACCAGCCTGGAAAACTGGGTTGCTTTCACCTTCCTAGCAACAGTCGAATAAGTCCCAAATCCAGAAATATTCTGTAAGAATTATGGCACTATCAGATTTTATTACATACTACAACCAACTTTTTTTCTGATTTTATGTAAAAAAATATCAAAAGCAACTTTAATTCTTTCGAGAGGCAAAAAGACTGATTGTTTTAAAGAATGTACATTAAATTAATTTATTCTTTGCTGTGGTAATTTGATTAAAAGATGTAGGCTATAATCAATTTTAAAAAAATTTTAAACTGAGAAAGCTGATAAATAATCCACAAAAATAAGAATGTTTTTAGAGGTTTTTACTGGATAACAGGACTAAAATTAAAAAAATGTTATTTGATAAAAAATCAGAAAGTCATTTTTGTTGTATTTGTCAATTTTAATATTAAATTGTCAATTTTATACATTTTAACTTTTCTGTAAAGATTAAACTGGTTTAGTTTTACTTACTGGTAAAGAATACTAAAAAAAGCACCAAATAATTAAAATGGTCCTATTTCTGTCATTCTCTTGCTGATAATTTTAATTTCTGTTTGTCCGTCTCTGCAGGCGCAGCTGCAGTATTGATAAAGCTCCATGCTCGCCACGACATGCTGCACTTCTTTCCCATAGAAGGGACATTAATCGATCAGAGTCTCTGCGTTTTGACCCCACTGACAAAACACAACGTATTTTCAGACCCTCCGATCTAATATACGGGGAAGTTTTGGGAAAGGGTTGTTTCGGACAAGCCATAAAGGTAATGCAGTGACTAAATGAACACACCGAGTATCACTGATGGAATTAGAGGAATTAAGTGTTTGCTTTGGGTCGTCAGGTGACGCATTCGGAAACAGGTGAGGTCATGGTTATTAAGGAACTTCTTCAATTCGATGAAGATTCTCAGAAGACATTCCTGAAAGAGGTTTGTTGCAGTTTTTTCAGACAGCTAAGGAGCAAAAGGATTGTTTGCTGACCAAATTTTTTTTTGGCTTCAGGTCAAAGTAATGAGATGCCTTGAGCATCCTAATGTCTTAAGGTTTATCGGCATTCTCTACAAAGACAAACGACTGAACCTGATCTCTGAGTATGTGCAAGGAGGAACGCTGAGGGACACAATCCAGAAAATGGTTTGTTTTTTACTGTGTATAATTTCATCACATGAAGTCAGTAGGTTCTTGTTAAAAAGCATGCTTTTATGGTTGAAGGTGAATACGTTTGTTTTTTGTCATCATTTATGAAAAGGATCACCCTTGGAATCTTAGAGTGAGCTATGCCAAGGACATTGCTGCTGGAATGGTACGTAATAAAGAGCAATACAACAGTACAAAAAAGAGGGAGATCTTGCTGAATTGCTTAATGCAAAGACATGCTTTGACAGAGAATAATGAATCTAAAGCTATAGTAGGAATCCAAATACATTTATTATCTCTTTCCAACCCAGACTTACCTACATTCAATGAATGTCATTCATCGGGATCTGAACTCGCACAACTGCTTCATCAGAGAGGTCACAATACATTTCAATACGTATAAGCATTGAGCATGTCTCCAACTGAACAGAATTTTCTGACAGCACTGGTTTTCCTCATAGAACCAAACAGTGGTAGTTGCAGACTTTGGCTTGGCCCAGCTTATTAAGGAAGAAAAGAGCTCCTCTCCTGGACAAGTGTCCAAACTGAACAAGCTTGGTCGTAAAAAACGTTATACAGTGGTGGGCAACCCCTATTGGATGGCACCAGAAATGATCCATGGTGAGCCTTAAAAATTAACAATCAAAGGATTGACCATTTTTCAGTTTATGATTTTTTTTTCACATGTTATTTCTCACCTGCAGGAAAAATCTATGATGAACATGTTGACATTTTCTCATTTGGGATTGTTATTTGTGAGGTGAACTTACATATTTGTCTACTTGTAGTCCAAATTTGGATATAAATATAATTGAACATAAAGTATATTTTCCATCCTCATGGCAGATTATCGGAAGAGTATACGCCGATCCAGATTACCTTCCTCGCACAGAAGACTTTGGACTGAATGTGAATAAATATTTGGAGCGCTATTGGTCCAAAGATTGCCCTCCGAGTTTCTTTCCCATTGCGGTTCTTTGCTGTGGCTTGGAGGCTGAAAAACGGTGATTGTCATTTACATTTGTCATCTTTACCACAAACAAAATCTTATATGCTAAAACATGGCCTTTTTCCCCTCTTTCTTTCTATAGTCCCAGCTTTGCTAAATTAGAGGAGTGGCTAGAAAACCTAATGATGCACATGGAAATTGGACTTCCTCTGATGTCAGAACTAGTTAAAATCCGCCAAGCGTTTTGGGAGAACCACAGCCAGTCAAAACAAACTTATGGGATTCCTTCAAAACAGATGGAGAATACTACCTTAGGCAGAAGCTGAGACTTCATGTGATCTGTGGGTGGTTGCAAAAAAGTCTAGTCTTACAAGTCAGTATGAATGGTATTCTTTTTTATGTTTGTTACATTAAAACCTAGATTTTCTACTTCAAATCAGAAAACTAAGACATCTTTTGCTAACTGCTAGTTGGTCAGACTAGTTCAATCTTAACATGGAGACTGTTATGCAACTGTCCCAGATCATCAAACTCAGACTATTACAGTGATCTCACTTTAGAAATGCATTAATGTAGTTACATTTTTTTTTCTGAGCCATTTATGCAGTGAATTTTTGTCTTAATTTGTATTGTAAGATGATTTCATGTTTTGCTTTGTAATGCAAAGGCATTATGTAAAAATCGTCCAAATATTTGGGGTCACTATATTTTCTTAACAAGGTTTCTGCTGCAGTCATTTTGTGCTATTTGTACTGGTCTCAGACACAAAGGTGCTAGATTGTTCAAGAGAATAGTATTATAAATGTAAGCTTAATGCTTTACAAATGTACGAGTATTATTTTTTAGCGGATCTGCTATCTGTTTTTACTTGTACTTTTGTACAATTGTAGACTTCTTTTGTATTATTATTAATAATAATATTATTTTTCAGACACGTATGCCTAATTTTGTGTTACGTGTCAGATACTGTGAAGCTGAACTGCTCCATATGATGGAACGAATAAATGTTATTTGAAATTGGATTTCATTTGTGTCAGTTTAACGGTTCACTTCAGTCAACGAACACATCAGTCTCAACAAGTAAGATATTACGATACTATTTTCATAGATTTACTAATACTGTACACATTTACACATGTATTTTTTAGTTGATAAACAGTTATTGTATTTTCTTTTTTTAATCGTAATTGTAACGATGTGCTGGTTGACGAGAGATTGATCTCTTTACTCATTTAACGTTAGGCCACATTAGCATTTCTCAGCAGCTGAGGAGCGTAATGGATCAGCACAGTGAGTATTAATATCAATAAACTTACGCTATGTAATGTTTCTCTCATTTAACCGAGGACCCCGGACATTTTTATAACTTGAAGCGACGAAATCGCTGGATATCTAAATAAACATTTGAAACTTAACGTTAATGACCCAACTTGAGCACTAACCCTAAGAGTAACGTTAATTAGTTTAAGCATCTATTATCAATAATCTAATAAACATCCACTATAGTTTTACAGATTGAGGACATTTACTTTCAATGTGATCTATAGTATATCACTAATCTATAATAGATCAGTGAATGTATCTAGAATGTATTTCTTTCTTTAATCTTAGCAATAAATTTCGTTTGTTGGAGATTAATATTGAATATTTGTGTAATATACAGTTGAAGTTGGTTTACTACCTTTTGTTTATTTCCCATGCCACATCATATTTTCATGAATATCTGCCATAGTAGAGGAGGTAGGTTTAATATTTCATACATAGATTCCAAAAAGGTTCACAAACAGTACACATTTAGTTTACACAAGCTCACATTCAGTCACATTTAGCCTTCTTTGCTAGTTTTCCACAGCTCTGAATGACTCTGGAACAGAGAGCTTCCTCAGGGATCCTGACACTTCTGTCAGTGGCTCCGCTGAAGCAGAAGACACAGATGAAATCGATTTGTCTCACATTTTTACCTCATCCCCTTCTCTGGCTGAAGATAAGACACATTCCACTGATTACAAATCACCTCTTAGACCCAAGAGTCCGGGGGACAGCTTTGGCCCTCATGGCTTATTGGAGGTAACATGATGCACACCTGACCTTCGGTGGTCTCTCATGTTTACAAAGGCTGCATTTATTTGATCAAAAATACAGTAACAACAGTAATATTATTACACTTTAAAAAGATGTATGATGTGATATGCGGTAAACAAACCAAATTAGTTTTGTATTTTAATTTATTTTTTGTCCTCCCAGAAATATGTTGGCATTGTGACACTGCCAAACCAAGTCCAACAGAAAGCAGTGAAAAAGGGATTTGTGTTTAATCTGATGGTTGTTGGTAAGAAACATAACATAAACACTGACATTTTTAAAAATAAGTCTCCTTTAAAAAAATAAAGAAGTTATTTTTCTAACTAATAAATAAAACAGTCACAATTTTAACAGTTTTCTTCTTTAATATTAAAATTTATTTTTCCCTGGACTGTATAAAATCCTAAAATAAATCATTTGTATGTTTAGGTGAGTCTGGTTTAGGCAAGTCTACTCTTGTCAACAGCCTTTTCCTCACAAACCTCTATATGGACAGATGCATGCCAGATGTTTCAGGTAAACCTCACATTATTGAACCACTTTTGTTAACTGATAAAAGTAGTACTGAAGATTATTCTGAAATTGTATTATTTTCTCTTTCATAGAGAAGATAGCTCGGACAGTATCAATAACGAAAAGCACTTTAGACATTGTTGAAGAGGGAGTAAATCTAAGACTCACAGTTATCGACACCCCTGGTTTTGGAGATGCCCTTAATAGTCATGAAAGGTACTTTAAGGTTTAAATGTGTACATTTTTTTGTTTATGTTCCACTCATTCATATTACAGTGGACTTGAACTGGCATATATCATGCAACAGCAATATGTTTTATTATGAATTTTTTTCCTTCTAAAGCTGTCCAATGAAAGATGATTTTGTGATATTTTGTGCAATGGCCAGGCACCCCATGAGGCAACCGCTCTAAAAAAAAACCAAACAAACAAAAAGTAACTCTCTAAAATTAGTTTATTACACTAAGGCCCGGTTTCACAAACGGGGCTTAGCTTAAGCCAGGATTCGGCATTAATTAAATTAAGATATTTAAGCAACTTTTACAAAAATGCCTTGTAAGAAAATATTACAGGTGTGCATCTTAACACAGAA
>JAUCMT010000051.1:11801152-11828045 GCA_032357475.1 Enteromius thamalakanensis
ATTTTCATCTGAGACAGCTCAAACATGCAATTTAGTCTGGGACTAGCTTAAGCCTTGTCTGTGAAACTGGGGGTAAAAGTACCATTAATGTTAATTTTAATAAAACAAATATGTACCAAAAAAAAGCTAACTGGAGCAAATTATTTTTGATTACAGATTACATAATAAGAACTAGTCAGTAATGTAATCTCTGTTACTAATGTATTCTGGCTACGTTTTAGATTACTATTTTACCATTTAATTCAAACTTATTATCCGACGACCGCGGATATTTTCATAGCTTGAAGCGACGACATAGCTGGATATCTAAATGGACATTTCAAACTTAACGTTAATGACCCAACTTGAGCACTAATCCTAAGAGTAATTAGTCATTAGCATTATAATTATTAATATATAATTAGCATTCAATTATCAATAACTATTTTAAACTTAACATTAAATGTCCCATACTGGCAGAAAACACACACACACACACACACACACACACACACACACACCAACAGCTGGTCCTCATCACCACACCCTTTCCCTCCAGTATAAAAGACAAGCTAAAAGACTCATTCACGCCTCTGACTCTTTTGTTACATCTATATGCATTCATGTAACCAAATCAAATCGACAAATCAAAGTCGAGAACTGAAATAGAAAATCGAATGGAGAATCAAATAGAGAATCGAAATCGAATTGATTTGAGAGCTTGAAAATCTAAATTGAACCGAAACATTTGAATCGATACCCAGCCCTAATATATGTATGGGTTGTTTTTAACCCATTGCTGGTAATATATAATTTCGATATATAATTAATTTTTTTAAATGTGGTGGATTCAATTCATCGATTCTCAAAATGTTCTAATCTTGCCAATAGTCGACTGATAGTCGAATCATATATTTGGGGACGGGGCAAAATAAGAGTCATGTCAGTCTTTGACAGTCATAATTATTGATGTTAACACACAGGGAAAATGTGTAACAGTGAAAATGTGTATCTGCACGAAATGCCCCGAATTCAGTGAACGTGTCTGTGCAGCTTGAAATGAACTCCTTATGTGGACATATTCTTCATGCAACAACCTGCAGAAACACGACAGCTAAACTCTATAGTACATATTCACAACGTGAATTTTTTCTTGCAGCTGGAAGGCCGCAGTTCATTACATAGATCAAGAGATGGAGAAGTACCGCACAGCTGAGATTGGGCTGAACCGTAAAAACATAACAGACAACAGAGTGCATTGCTGTCTGTACTTCATTTCACCTCATGGCCACGGGTAAGAGCTCTTTTCCGCACAGGCGTTTTTGTGTTTATTTTAGTGCTGGCAAACCACTAATTGCAATTAATCACATCCAAAATAAACGTTTTTGTTTACATAAACATTTTTATCTATTATTTTATTAACCTTGAAAATAGAGATATTCGGTTAACAAATGTCCTTTGTGCTGTCTCAGTCTTAAACCAATTGATGTGAACTGCATGAAGGCCCTGCATCAGAGGGTCAACATTGTGCCTGTGCTGGCTAAAGCAGACAGCCTTACTCCAAAAGAGACCCTCAACATGAAGGCAAAGGTGAGAAGGCATCTGTGATGAAAGTCTGAGTAAGCTCACATACAGTAATAGATCATCTAGATATTTTTGAGAACATAGGACTGTCAACAAAAACCCACCAGAACTAAACATATTGCATTTGTCCCCATAGATTTTAACCGAAATTGACAAATTCAAAATCAGGGTTTTCCAGATCCCAGAGTGTGACCCGGATAATGAAGCTCTGTTCAAGCAGCAGACTCTAGAGATAAAGGTCAGGACTACAGGTCACACACTAGTGATTATTTGTTTTTATATACTGTATATATATACATATATACAGGGTGCGATTTTTAGGGGGAATGGGGGGATTTCCCCCCAATGAGAATATTGATTGAACTTCTGCGACAACTCCACAATGTTTCCATGTTCTCATATAGAGAAGTATGCCATTTGCTGTTATTGGGAGTAATGCAGTAGTGGAGAGAAATGGCAGGAGAGTTCGAGCCCGTGTCTATCCATGGGGTACGGTAGAAGGTATGTTTACTTATGAGATGTTACACTTAAGGTAACATTTATGATGTTAAAATATAAAGACCTTAATTATTACTTTCATCTCTCTTACTAAGTGACTCAAAAAGAAAAAAATATGTCACTGTCTGTCGCTGTTATGTTGTTTCTGATCTGTATGAGACAAAATGAGAAGTTGTTTTATACAGAAAGTCTAATGTCTAATTATTCATTATAACAGTCTTAATTACATATAGCAAAGAGGTCATGCACACATGCTCACTTGTTGGTACCCTTGGTAAATATAAGGCGGTTGTGAAGATATATCTGCATTGTTAATTTACTTGATGTTGTATTTAAAGAATTCACAAAAACCCTTCATTGAAGAATAATTATTTAAAATGACCAGGAAATAAGACCATTGCTTCATCCAGAATCACTCCAAACCCTTCAGATTCCCAGCTCCATGTTGGTGCTTCACCTCTTCAGTTCCCCCTAATCCTTTTCTACAGGGTTCAGGTCAGAGGACTGGAATGCCCATAGCAGAAGCTTGGTTTTGTGCCCTTATACCCATTATATCCATTGTTGTGCTGTTTTTGAGGTTTGTTTTTCGTCCATTTGGAAGAATGCAGCATAGCCCCAGTATAAGATTTCTAACAGATTCAGTCACTTTTATCTGTTGGTATTTGATAGAATTTATGTGTCTAAACAAGATGTCCAGGACCTCCAGCAGAAATATAGGCCCACAACATTTAAAATACAGCAGTTCATTTCATTGAACACATGGGGTGCTTCTTTGATACATTTGGAATGTTGACTGCTATAGACACATGTCCTCCTCCAGGCAGATTTGTAACAATTTTTTGTTAAATTGAAAATTCTTAATTATAGCCCAGATGATGGAAATGATTTTTTTTTTGCTGCTCTAGCACTTTTCTTAAAGTCACTTTCAGAACACATCAGAAATATATTCCTGGGTTTTTTCATTGTGATGGATGATTACGGGATCTTTGTTCTCCCTCCTATTTATATTCTTTTGAAACAGGAAGACATGGATGAATTATTTTTATGTTCACAATCATCCTGGTTGGGCAAAAAATATATTTAAATATAGGAATATAGTTTCTAGGGATACCAATAATTGTGTCCAATGTGTATTTGAGAAAACATTATGAGATTTCATTTCAATGAAACTTTAGATTTTTGTGATTTTTAAAAAATCTGTACAGAGGTCTTTAAACGTTACCTTTTTCTCTCTCCAACAGTTGAGAATTCATCTCACAGTGATTTTGTGCATCTGAGGAACATGTTGATCCGCACACATATGCAGGACCTGATTCATACAACCCACCATGTGTTGTATGAGAACTATCGTATAAACTGCCTGTGCAGAGACACATTATTGGTATAAAAAAGGCAACTTATTTACCCTTTAGCAGTGAGAAAATTCATGACCTCGTTAATAATATTAATTCTTTTTCTTTTCTTTTTTTTGTTACCAACAGGAGGATGTATAAGGATTTTTCAGCTAGATGACAGATGAGGACAATGCGTGTCTCACTAAAACCTTGAAACCTTTTAATTAATGGGCTGACTGAAGAAAAAGTAAAGATTAAAATGTATAATTTAAAAAAGTTAACTTAAAGACAGTTAAAGACAGAGTTAAGAACCTATCCAATGTTTGAATTATATAAATTGCTGTGAAGTGTGACAAAATGCTTTATATTTAGGCACATACATTTATTTGGGGTAAGATGAAAAAATAAAAATGGAAACTGTGTAATTAAAATATGATCAGTCTCTTTTTACTTGATTAACTTAAATTAAGTTACTCATATTTTTGAAATGCACATGTATTTTGATTAATTGTCTCTGAAAATATGTAATAACACTGTCTTAGTGAGAGACACAACTGCTCTGCTTTGTTTGAAAAAAGTTTCGTGGGCAAAATAGAGAACAAAAGCTGTCAAATTTATCCAGTATATTGACAGGTGAGCAGAACCAAGATGTGCTAACTATATTTTGGCTTTTGGGTGTTTCTTAAAATAAGACATGGTGCACTTAGCTCAAGATAAGGTTAGTTCTTGTTTTAAAATGACCAAAAACTCATATGAATGAATCATAATATACATTTTATCTATGAAGAATCTCACTTGAAGATCTCACATTGTGACATCTTTGAATTCCCTTGATTTGCAAGATTCAGTTGTCAATAAAAAAAAAAAAAAAAGTTATTATGAGATATTTGGAATTAGATTAGACTTTTCCTGTTTAAATATAGCAGTGCAACACTACGCATTACCTGCACATTTGAAATGCAAATGTTGCCTTGCCCCTGATTAACTGTGCCACATCCTCTTTAGTGGTCACTATTTTCCGCAGGACAAACCAATGTAACTTCTCACATGTCACGGGCTGCTGTAGTACTATGGTGGTCAGGATCTCTGAAAAATGAAATGCGCAATCACGAGAGTACCATTTTCTTTTCAGAAAGATATTGTGGAATTGATAAACCATAAACAATCCATTGAACAGCCTGTACTATTCCCCACAGCTCCAATTTCATGCCTGTCAAACAAATACAGTGCAATCCTGACTAAAGTGTATCAGAATTTGAATGCAGTTATTCACCACATTCAGAAGTGATGCCATTGACCAAATAAAAATAAAAAGTAAAAAAATAAATAAATAAAATGAAAACGTCTAGAAAAAAGGCACTTTCTAGTTAGAGGTCAAAAGGGCAGTTACTTGATCGTCATGGTGTCTATCTGTGCAAGTGCCTATTTTCTAAGTATTAGATTTCACATGAAATACTATAATTTATTCATACAAGTTAATAATTTATACTTTTTACTAAAACATTCTTATAGTGTTTTACACACTGAATGTGTGTGTGTGTGTGTGTGTGTTTATTGGAATTTGCAGCTGATTGACTTTACCTAGTTTATTTTAAATGTATATTTTTTAAATCAATTTTCTGATATACATTTTTCTTTTAGCTGTTATAATGAAAGTAATCATGCATTTTCATGGTGATGACAATAAGTTCACAGTTAAAGGGGTTTATTATTTCACTTACTCTATTATATGTTACGTTTTTCAGTTTTGTTCATATTTTAATTATAATATTTTACCGACAAACGAACACCTGCTGGACACTAACCAATGCATCTTTAGGCTGGCACCCAGTGGACCAATTACAAGCTTGTTTATAAGCGCGACGCACTAAAAAGCTCCCGGACACCGCAAGTGAACGCGACGCACAGCTCTCACTGATTGCTCTGAGCCGCTGTCAGACTGGACACTGGCCGCGTTAGTTGTGCCTGCTTTCATCCGTATGTTGGTTACCAAACATTTTAATGGGCCAGGGAAGTTACGTTCATTTTAGTGCGTAGATTAACTCCACATATAACCATAGACGAAGAGATATTCAGAAAAACGCCTAAAGCATCGAATGTGAACTCCGTCTGGAAACATGGAGCACCTGTCGTCGACCACCAACCGGTTCGTAAATGCGATGTACAGGCAGCGCGGTAAGTTTTTTTCAGATAAACAATGCATTTTTAAATGATGGATTTGCATATGTAGGTCATTAACGCAACTCTCTAATTCTTCATTCGTTTTGAAACTCTAATCACGTTTTTTCTCTGTTTACACACTTTCATTGGCACCAGATCATGAGGTATGGATGTATAATCTTTAATCTCCTCATTTAAGATAGAAATGTAGTAAGAGTTGTAACGAAACAATCAAACTGTGCCAGCAGTCACATCCCCCACTTATCCAGCATCTTACTGGAGATCAGAGCATTAGTGTGAGGTATTAATGTGTCTGGACTAATGAGCAGTGACAGGCTGAATGCAGGTCACGTTGTTTGCATTAGATACTGAGCGACTTCCTGTACTCTAATTAACTTTTATTTGTGTCGTTCAAAACTGTTGAGTGTGTTCTTCTTCTCTTTTCTTTCTTTCTTTTTTTTTAGCTATGCCATGTTGTGATTTTCTTGTGACAACACGTCATTCAAGAAATGACAAGAAATAATTTGCTCATAAATGAAAACGGGAGTTGAATATCCACAGTCCCCATTCACTTTAATTAAATGGAAATAAGTAGTTGGTCAATTCTGCTTGGCCTGCAAATTTGTGTTTTATGAATTGGCCTGGGGTCATTTAAAGGTGAATTGAGCAATGTGGCCATAAAATAAAACTATGGATGATTAAACGCCACTTAAGATCATTCCAAAACATTTCTATATAACTAATGAAAGTAAATGGGGACTTGGTCTGCCAAGCTCTGAAATTATTAGGAAGACTATCACTTAATACTCAAATGCTTCTGTCATTCACTGTTAACCTATCAAGTAATGTTAACTTAAATTGTTTAGAGGTAAAACCTTAACTAGCCAATTGAGTTACGTGCTATTACTGTATCTATAGATGGTTAATGGTTAGATGGAAGAAAGAAATGGTCCGTCACAATTTGGTATACAAACAGTGCTGTCAAGCAATTAATTGTGATTAATGTGTATCGGAAATAAAAATAAAATACATGTATGTGTACTGTGCACATTTATTATGCATATATAAATACACACACATACAGTAAATATTTAGAAAATCTAGATATTTATGTTCTTATATTTTATATATAAATATATTTAAAATATAAACATATATATATATGTATATGTATATGTATGTAAACAAAAAAATTCATTTTGGATGTGATTTAATCATGATAAATCAATTGCCAACAATAAAAAAAAAGCAAGAAAAAAATACAAAATCATTATAAACAGTAAAGATCAACTTAATTCTGTTTCCAACTTTTTTGCAATTATTCAAGCTGATTATTTGATATAGTTTATATATAGTGTAGAGTTTATACAAACGGAAACAAAGAAGTAATTTGTGTCCCATGTCTGCAGTTGTCTAGTTTATCTATAGAAGACTGTGAGGATGCTGAATTGGCCTATACAATGAGGGACTTGCCGCCTAGAGCTGGTCACACCTTCCCTGGATGTGAGATGCCCATGATGGACAGGGAGCCGGATGGCAGCACCCGCCCTCATACACCAGGGACACCCACCTTCACCCGGCCAATGAACAGAAGTTTCCTGGGCTCTGAGCCGGAGTTACCCCGCCACGGACAGCTCAGCTCCATGAGCTCTCTGGATTCTCCCCTGAGCCCCTCCTGCCTGAAAAGTCCTTGGGGCAGATTTGACCCCTATGACTCTGCTGAGGTAATGTCAGTACTGTTTATGATGCATAATGTTGACTTAGCCTATTTGATTGCTTGCACGGGACTTGATTTTCAAATACTTATTTGAGAATACTTATCACTGTCTGAAACTTTTAGGATCAAGATAAGGAATATGTTGGCTTTGCAACACTACCTAACCAAGTGCACAGAAAATCTGTGAAGAAGGGGTTCGCCTTTACTCTTATGGTGGCAGGTGAGATCATCACATGCTGTATGTTACAGTCATAACAAAATAAAATCATACTTGATGTCCAATAAACTTTCTTTGATCTGTCTAGGGGAGTCGGGTTTAGGGAAATCTACACTAGTCAACAGCCTTTTCCTCACAGACCTTTACAAAGACAGGAAGATGCTGAATGCTGAAGGTAAGAGCCAGGATATCATTTACTAAAACAAACAAATTACTCCAACATTTACTGAAATTAAATATGATTCATTTCAGCTAGTTAAAATGCTAAAAGAACTGCAATAGCATTTGAATTATATTATTAATTAACTTTGGTAAGAGCAATATTCATTTATAAAGTAACCTTTGTATAGTACACATATAAGCATTACATAGTTTAGTCCATCACAACACAATTTTGTTTGTAAAATCAATTGCAATTCAAAATTAAAGTGTCATAATACAACATGAAACTTATTTTTAGTTTCTATTTTTAAAATTTATTTAGATAAAATACAAAAAAAACTAATGAAAAAACGCTGTTGATTAAATCAAAGTCATGTGGTGCAACTAATATGGAGGAACTAAAAAGGCCTGTAAGTCTTTTAAAATGTCCGATAACTGACTTAATGACGAGGCAAAGTTCAGGTTGAATTAACCCCACAACTGTAAAAATTTTTGGTAATTAATAAAATCATGATATTTGTTAAAACCATTGATTTACCTTGAAAAATATATATTTTAACATTTTAATGAGGTTCAAGGTATGAACATGTATTCAGGGTGTAAGAAAAATATGCCATTATTATCACTTGATGGTTACACCTCTACACACCTCACAACTAACTTTTCTTGGAAATGCTATACATTTTCAAAACCCCATGAAGCCAAGATCAAATATTACATTTCTAATTCCTTAATTTGTTTTGTTTTCTTTATCTGTAATGTCGCAGAGCGGATCTCACAGACAGTGGAAATCACTAAACACACTGTGGCTATAGAAGAGAAAGGAGTCAAACTGAAACTCACTATTGTGGATACACCGGGATTCGGGGACGCTGTCAACAACACAGAGAGGTGGAACTGCAATATGAGTTTTTAGAAAATAATGTAATTTCTCTCTGAATAAGTGTTGTGTTTTGGATTTCTAAATTTCACTTTTGTAACCTCAATTTTACATGAATTATAATAGCTGGAGGGCAGTTGTGGACTACATTGACCAGCAGTTTGAGCAATACTTTCGTGACGAAAGTGGCCTCAACCGTAAAAACATTCAGGACAACCGTGTGCACTGCTGCCTCTACTTCATCTCACCATATGGCCACGGGTAACACTAAAAACTAGTGTTTGATATTTTTAGGTTATCTTCTGAAGACAAAGTTAATTTTAAGTCAGCCAAGAATCATGTTCTATATTGAATTTCTGTTGCTTTCCCCTGAAATATTGTCATCAGCTTTAAGATTAAATCAGTTTAATGATAATGTATAATAATATATTTTTTAAAAATGATCTGGAAATGTACCTCAGGAATTATTGGAGTGACTCTTTTTTTCCTAAACTCAGTCTCAGACCGATGGACGTGGAGTTCATGAAGATGCTGCATGAGAAAGTCAACATAGTGCCTGTGCTGGCCAAAGCAGATAGTCTCACTCCACTGGAAGTCAGAAAAATGAAAATTAAGGTATGTATGCTGTTTATAAATATATATATATATATCACAGTTATCATGGGTTTGTTTGTTTTTCTCTAGATTTGTGAGGAGATTGAGAGATTCAACATCAACATTTACCAGTTCCCAGAAAATGATTCAGATGAAGATGAAGAGTTCAAATTACAGCACCAGGAACTGAAGGTGTCCTTCCCTGCTCCACATTAACATCAAACCTACCCTAACACAGAATAAACTGACCTGTGGATTTCTTTCTTTGTTACAGGACAGCATTCCCTTTGCAGTAATTGGCAGTAATATTCAAGTTGAAAGCCAAGGCAGGCGCTTCAGAGGCCGTCAGTACCCCTGGGGTGTGGTGGAAGGTATCGTAGACTATTTTGTACTATTGTACAGTCTTTTAATTGTACACAGACGACTAATTAAGTGTCCCTGCAAAAACGGTTAAAATCTGTACTGTATGCTCTTACCTGAATACATGCAGTCTATTCAACCAATATGTACTAAATAGCAATCTCATCTCAACTGCTTGATTATAATATTGGTGAAAAGTTTAAATAATATTATCAGCCAGTGATACATTAGAAGGTGGATGTAGTATATATCATACTTATCCTGCAACCAACCAATATACACATGTAAAGAAATATATTTTATGTAGCAAAATCTTGGCTGCATGATTATGTAAAATGCAAAAATGAAAACAGCATTATCTTTTTCTTCTTTTTTTTTTTTTACATTATCTGCATACATTCTCATTGTTTCTTTATGTACAAAAAAAATTAGTTTAGTTCTTGTTAAATATTTAGAAAGTTGGATAAAAGGTTTTATATATAGGTACATTCCACTTTTTCAGCTTCGCAATTTGATTCACTAATTCAAAGCTTTCGAAAACACACACTGATGACATCTGCTGGCCAACACTGTGAAAAAATGTAACAAAAACATGCATAAAAACAACTTTTATAAACCCTTAACTAACCATACATGTAAATTACCATTAAATATTAAGTGTCACAGTGGATACAGTGGTACAGTGGATATAAAAAGTCTACACACCCCTGTTAAAAAGGCATGTTTCTGTGATGTAGAAAAATGAGACCAGATTTTTTTTCCACATTTAATATAAACTATAACCTGTGCATCTCAAATATAAACTGAAAGCTTTTAGGAAGGAATAAGTAAAAATAAAAAACTAAAATAATATGGTTGCATAAGTGTGCACGCACTTACTAAGGCATTCTACCCTCCCTGTGGCATAGGCCGCTGACAAGCGTTCTCCATGCAGCTCTGTCCTGTGCCAGTCTCTCTAGCTGTCTCCAGGTGTAACCCAAAGCTTGGGTGATAGCATCCAGGTCTCTGGTTTCTGGGCCTTCCCTGTTTTCTCTTTCCTTGGGGATTCTATGTGAGGGCCGTTCTCATGGTAGGATGTCTTCTGCAGTGTGTGTCCAATCCACCTCCACCGTCACTGAAGTATCAGATTGTCCACTGGTTGTTGGAAGGTCCGTTGCCACCATTTCTCGCTGCTGATAGTCTCAGGCCAGCGAATGCATAGTATTTGTAACAGACAGTTGTTGATAAATGTCTGGATCCTCTTGGTGGTAGCAACAGTTGTCCTCGAGGTCTCGGAACCATACAGCAAGACCGACTTCACATTGGAGTTGAACAGACAGACCTTTATCTTCGCTGAGAGATCTCCAGACCTCCATATGTTCTTGAGTTTTTAGGAAAGCTGTCCTGGGCTTGCTTATTTTGACTGTCATGTCAACGTCTGTCCCTCCCTGCTAGTCAAAGATGCTGTCCACCTTTTCTAGTGCTTTGCCATTAAGTCTGGTGGGAGCCTTGCTGTTTGCGGTGACTTGTCTGCAGGAGGAATGTCTGGCAGGTCTTGTGGGTCTGGTCTGTTTTCTTCCACCTTCTTCTCTGCCCTTTTTCCTCTTGGATGGTTTTAACTTCCTTATCTTTCACTGGCTTTTCTGGCCTGCTGGATTTTCCTAATAATTTCCTGGTGATGTCATAGAGGACTTTCGTGTGGCCTCGTTTAGCTGCTTCCTCTGCTTCTATGGCTAGGGTGTCAATATATTTTTTATTTAGACTTTTCTTTGCACACCTGTTGGCCTCACTATACGCTTGCTGTGCCTTCTCTTTTTCTGCTCTTGTACGGCTGTTATTCAGGGCTGCCTTTTTTTTTTTTTTTTTGGTCTGGATTTTTGTCAATGTCTCTGCTGATATCCACTCCTCATGTTTCTGTCGTTTCAGGCCCAGTACTTCTTGGCAGCTTGCTATAACTGTCTTTCAGCTCTCCTCAATGGAGCTGGTACTTCCTACTGAGAGCCAGTCTGAATTCTTCCTGCTTGGTAGGTTGTTTGAGTAACCAGGTGTTGTACTTCTGATGTTGTGTTGTCCTGTCCTTCTTGTCCTTGTCCTCTTTAGCTTGAGCTTTAGGCAGGCCACTAAGAGATGCTGGTCTGAAGCAACATATGTCCCTCTCTTGCTGTGTACATCTTGCAGGGATCTCTGGAACTTCCTCTTGATGTACACTTGATCTATCTGGTTCTCAGTAGACATGTCCGGAGATACCCAGGTCACCTTGTTTATCTTTCGGTGAGTGAAGATCCTTCCTCCTATAACCAGGTTGCTTGTGGCGCAAAGGCTGGCGAGTCTCTCTCCTTTGTCATTCATCTTGCCTAGACCCTGCTGTCCAAGGACCTCTTCATAGCCCCTTGTGTTGCTGCCAATCTTGGCATTGAGGACGACCATGAGGACAATGATGTCTCTTTCTGGGAAGCTCTGGATGACAGTCTCTTTCTTTGTTTCCTTACTCTCATTTGTTGGGCCATAACATTAAACCACGTTCGTGTTGATCCTCTTTTTCTCTGTCTTAAACGATGCTACGAGGAGTCATGGTCCAAAGGCCTCCCATCCGATAGAGCTTTCTTAGCTGTCTTTGATAGCATCAGAGCTGCACCCTACCTTCTCCTTTGTGTCCTGAGAACAGCAGCAACTCTCCTGTTGACAGTCTTTTCTTGACTGAACCAGTGTGTGAGAATAAGTGTGGGCAGTAATACTTTGTTGAAGCACTCTCTCTTTTTTGGGTATGAGTCTATCAGTGTTACAAATCTTCAATTGACCTTTGACAATGAATTGATAGTCTTAAATTGCCCACTCATCTTTATATGAGTTATAGGTGGAAAAGCTACTGGAACAGCTAAAGTTTACTTGGGTTCAATCAGAGCTGTTTTAAATGATGGTAGGTCTATACTGACTCCTATTTTACACAAGTTAGAATGTGATTGCTTAATTTTGAACACAGCGATATCTATATTTTAAAAAATCATAAAGGTTTCAAAGATTCACAAATCAGTGTTTGAAAGCACCCATACTATATATTAAATCAAGAGTGGTTGCATTGTTCCTATTATGAACATGATTTACTGTTTAACCGTATTGTGTAAAGAACTTATCATATAAATGAGTCGACTCAACTCTTGCAGTGGAGAACCCTGCTCACTCCGACTTCCTGAAGCTGAGGAACATGTTGGTGCGCACACACATGCAGGACCTGAAGGACGTGACACGGGAAACCCATTACGAGAATTACCGCGCTCAGTGCATCCAGAACATGACCCGCATGGTGGTCAGGGAAAGGAGCCGCAGGTCAGAGGAACTGATCTCAGCAGATGATCACATCAGACTACATTCTGCAAATAATGGCATGCTTATTCATGGTCATTATGTTTCCTCACTGACCTTCCTGTGCGGTTTGTCTTACTGTTTATTTCATCCAGTCTGTGTAACCGGCTAAGAGACAGCGCCTCAGACCTTCCTGTGCCTCTGATGCCTGTGGACAGTGAGACTGAGCGCCTTATTTGGGAGAAAGATGAAGAGGTAATAGCCTAAGTTTTTTTTTTTTTTTTAATCTAGATCACTTTAATTGGATCCATTCAATGTCTATATTCTCCACAGAATAGATTCAGTGCACGTTTGGAAAAGGATACTACATCAACTCACATAATACTAGTATTTTTTTTAAACATTAAGTGAAAGAGTAGGTGTTTACCACATAGTTGACCTGTCCTGGGCTTCAGAATAGCTTACTAGAATATTACTGTCTAATAAAATTAATGTATTAAGATTAGTAATGATGGCATATTTCATCAAAGCCAGTGTTTAAGTCCTTTTATTAAGTTTCTTTGATAGTTGTAATTAATCTTCTGTATTTTTGTTGTTACTTTTTTTTTCTGCAGTTGCGCCGAATGCAGGAAGTTCTGGAAAGAGTTCAGGAACAGATGCGTCATGGACATTAAGACAGACGAATCAATTAATTAAAATGTTTACAATAGAAATATAACTTCATATGTTATGCATGCAGGAAACCGCGGTGTAACTGTGTATTAACGGTAAAATATATGCATCTTATGAATGTAGGTGTTTGAAGGAATGCATTTTAAATTAGCTGCCTGAAAAGGTATGAATACATCTGCATAAATACTTTTAATATTTTAGATTGAATGTAAATATGACTGTTGTGATACATAAGGAATAAGACCAATACAACTTGACTTGTAAATGTCATAAGATTTATTATGAATCGTCAATATGTTTTTTTGTAGTAATCTAGCATATTTTAATAAGTTTTATTACTATTTTAGTTAAACATGGTGGACAATTCGATCTTAATGCAGCCCAAAATGTACAGGCGATATATAACTTAAACTTTCTCCATAGGGAAAATGCAGTTTTTCATATATTCATATATAATATCAATGTAGAATGAGGTCTAACGGTCCCGCCCACATCATACAGTATGATACATGGTCCCAAAGAAATGAAATAAGGGGAGGGATTAACATTTAAACAAACAAACAAAACAAAAACTGCAATCTACATGCAAAACCAGGCATCAGTATAATCCTAAAATACATACACATATATGTGAATGCGTGCATATACCTCACATACATCCATACACATATATTTAAAAAAAGGAAAACAAAAGGAAACAAAACACACTAATAAATTTCACAAAGGTTAAGCAATTTTTGTTTGTATTTTTAACTGAGTGTGAAGCACAGCATGTATTATTCCATCTTCACATCCCCAAAAAAAGAAAAAGGAAGTCGAACAGAAAATCCAAACCTCAATTTTGGGGGGTTTGCAGCAGGAAGAGGATGGTAAGAGCAGGAATCACAGTGTTCCGTTTGAAAGTGACAGTATAAAGCAACAACGTGGTGTACCTAACCATCGACAGCAAACCATTAAGTTAAATAGGGAAACGGTCAGATGGCTAACTTTGTGCAGGTTCAACCAAGCGAGTGCACTGAGAATGGCAGGCCGACTAAGATAAGCACTGCTATTGGCAAAGGGGCTTTTTTTGTCCTGATGTCAATGAAACAGAAAACAGCATGTTTTAACCTGCTAAAATGCTTATTAACAAGCGCCTACTTTTTACGACAATTTACACAATCACGCGTAGTAGTGAAAAAATGGCTGTGCGCCGATGAAAGTAGAATGGACACACAACAGCACCGATTTACACTGCACCAGCGCGCGAGCGACATGAACGTGCGCGCGGCGTGACGATGCAAGAGATTCGTTTACGTTAAAGTATTTTCTAAGACTTATTTTTTCATCGTGTTGGGAACTGCGGATTTGTAAGCAACGTTTTTAATCATTTGAAACGTTAATCAAGTATTACTTCATGTTATTAAGTTAAATATATTGCGCACTCGCTGTAAGCTATAAATGCTTGAATGTACTTTCCAATACACCTCTTTCTCAGATGTTGAATTGTTTATTAGTTGAGTTTCCGTACAACCCATTCGACACTTTATTAAAGACTTTGATAGCCAACAGATATCTGTGACTGTAGGTCTGGTCATGGCAGTCAAATGCGCTTGCGCTTCATTTTCAGCAATGTTGTTGTTGCATTGCGTAGGCAGCAGGTGGCGCCACTGGGCTTGAATTGGGGCTTAGGCACTTACATTTGCTCGCAAGTACAAAGACACTTTGAGAAACCTGATCTGAGTCCTAGTGTACCTGTTTTTTTAGTCAGAAGCCCCGTTTGAAGAGATTTAAAAGCCCCTAAAATATAGTTACACGGTAAATGTTTTTTCTGCATGCTCTCAGTACTGCACTCGTTTTTGATTAAAGAGGAGGGTTTTTTTTGGTGAATGAATGTAAAGCGTAAGATAATTTGCATACAGAAAAAGGACAGGAGGGAAAGAGAATAAAGAATTGATTTGTTTAAGCACTCCACTTTTACATTACTAAAGACTGACCAATGTCTTCGAATTGAAGCAAGTGCATTACATGAATTTCATTCCAACGCTGCATGGCAAAAGACACGCAAGCCCCTTCTAAAAGCAAAAGAGCACACGCTCCGTTCCTGACGAGGTCCTGGCGTGTTGGAGCGACAGTAGTGATTTTCTGAATAGGATCGAGTCGTCCTTTTAGCGATTAGCTCCTCGCCTTTAGTCTCTCTTGCTCTCGCTTTGTGAGACCTCCATTCATGGAAGTCTTTCTGTGCAGACTCTTTTCTCTCAGGCCAGCTTTAGCGTGCTGACGGGAAAAGGAGGTACAGTTACCATAGTCACTGGATTGAGCACCGTTTGGCCCACCAGCCCGGTGTGATGGTGAGCGACCACGGCCGTTGGCTTTCCCACCACAGTGGCTTGCTGGCCTGTGACCGGTGTGCCGTTAACTTGGGCGTGAGTGTGCGGGTGGTGCGCCAACGTGTGCGTGATGTGTCCCACCATAGTTGGCTGCGATACAGCCACCGACTGTGGGTAAATGGCGGCAGGGAGGTGGGCCACAGGATGTACGGTGATGTGTCCGATAGGCTGGCCGGCACTAGAGGGCGCAATGTGCGCCAGATGTTTGGGCCCAGCTGGGATGACATGGTTGACAGCTTGGATGACGGAGGCATGGGACACGGAGGCATGGGTGATGACTGTTGGCTGAGGAGGGGAAACCAAATGCGAAGGTGGAGCGGGAGCGATGGCTTGAGGGGTGACCACTGTGGGCTGGGGTTGATTGGGTGGAGCGGAGGGTGGTGTGGTGGGTTTGTGTTGTATGGAGATGTGCGTAGGGAGAATGGAGGGCGGAGGCATGGCAGCGCGGGGCTCTGACGGCACTGGTGCAGACGGTTTGCCTGCAGAAGACGATGTCGGGGAGGAGAGCATGTCATCATCTACATCTTGGTCGAAGTTGTCTTCACCCTCTGAAAAAAGCAGAAATGATCAGAAATGAATTAGATCTCATTTCTCAGCCCTGATACACATTACAAATAATCATATCTCATATGCTGCGATATGAGAAAATGACCTAACAAAAAACTCTTTCTGGTTCTCTTACAGGGGGGGAAAGGTGAATAAATCAAATTACAACAACTATATCAGATCTAATTCTGGTGAAAAAAAGCAATCAACAATTGGGGAAAAAAATAATCAAAATAAATAAACTTTTTTTTTTATCAAATACATTAAAAAATACATGTGAAATATTAGAATAAAATAATGGTTTTATTTTTAGTACTTTTAAAATGCAACTTATTCTGCATTGGAAAAGCTTCAATTTCTGCAGCAATTACTTCAGTCGTCCATGTCACATGATCATTCAGAAATAATTTTAATATGCTGATTTGCTGCTTAAGAAAAACCTTTCTTATTAACAGCTGTGCTGCTTAATATTTTTGTGGAAACCGGGAAATAGGGATATGACATGGATATGACGGAGGTACCGCAACACTACATATGCCCTGTTATTCAAAAGGCTTAAAAAAAAATAAAAAAAATGGCAAGGTTTTTTTTTCTTAATCTAAAAATGCAGAAAGTTTCCTGTAAGGGGTAGGTTTAGGTGTAGGACAAGAGAAATAAGGTTTCTACAGTACAAAAACCATTACGTCTATGTAGAGTCCCCAAAAACCAACCTGTGTGTGTGACACAGTTTCCTGTTAGGGGTAGGTTTAAGTGTAGGGTAGGGCAATACCACATACAGTTTATACAGTATAAAAACCATTACGTCTATGTGAACCACAAATGCAAGTATGTGTGTGTGTTGTACCCGATGCTGTTGATGTGGATGCCTGATCATCTTCCGGTTGGACCGTTTGTCGGAGTATCCTGTCGATCTCCATGATGTCTATACACTGGCTCAACTCGTTCTTCAGCTCCGAGAGTCTTTGCTGAGTGGCGATCTTCTCCCGCGCCAAGCGCTCCATCTCATGCTCGTACTCTTTTTCTTTCCGCTTCAAAGTCTGCAGGAAACATAGTATAGTGCGTTGCATCATCTGCACTTTAATACGCACATGCAAACACACACGTTCGTTTCTCAATCAGCCAACAAACGTGTTTTAACAATTAACTGATGTCTAATCTTAAGAATACACATTGACTGTAAAGGCTCTACTTCCTGTTTATGTACAATAACCAATAACTACTAGGAGATATAAGAACAAGATGTCAGAACCGTATTCCTAAGCCTGGAGGAGACTCAAGTTGATGTTGAAGTGATAAATGCTCGTTCAAAACATTATACACAGAAATGAATGTTATTCTACACACACCTCACGACACAATGGCTCTATTAATCATCTAAAATAAAATCTCTTTGATTTTAAATGTAGTGGGTGACCACATGAGGAGCTTTTTTTAGACAAGCCAAATACTATGCACTTTATCTCAGTATATCAACTACCGCACGATATATTATGCGCATCTCATTAGTAAAGCCGGTTCTTTGATTAGCGCTAAATCTACGTCACATGTATTTAGAAGGAACGCTAGCTTATACACAGAGCCGTAGATCGCTGAGAAGCTGCGCGTTGAATCACCCGCGAAACTCAACGCGCAGCTTCTATTGCTATTGATGACGCGGCTCTGAATCTGCTCGTTGAAAAGAAAGGAGGAACTTTGTGTGGAAGTATTTTGTTTTTGAGGCTGATGACAAACGCAACATCATTGATCACCAAAAACCCATCTGCAAGCGGCGTCATCAAAGTTTGATGTCAAAAGGAGGAAATGCATTAAACCTTAAAAAAACACCTCAAACATTGCAATATGCTTAGTTCATCGTTACTGTGCGTTCACACCGCCGCCGGCGAGAACGTCAAAATTCGCCCTGCCAACGACGCTGTACAGAGATGTTTGGACGCTCTTGACGCTCTGACGTAGATTGAATGCTTGTCTTGTATTTAAAGAGGCCGCTAATAAAACTAGCTTGTGTGGACTGAACACACGGAGGCTATCAGTTAACCTCGTGAAATATATTGATTGTGAAAGTAAGAAATTGAGCGACTTTTTTGTACTACATGTTTTCTTTCAATTAAAAGCCATTTGCTGCATCTCTCTACAACACATATTTCCTGTTCAATCCAATATGTTTTGATATGTCAGAATATTCTTTGCATGCTCTGCCGCTAAATTCAACTTGAAATTCCCGCTTATTTTTACAAAATACATAAAGTTAATGCACATTATCAGAATAAAGTTTAACTATTAACTATTTATTGCTCCTATAGCGGAGCATAGTATAAAACATAATATTTTTACACACTAGAGGCTTTTAAAAGACCTGTGTAGCCAAAATATGTGTGTTAGAGAACAAATGTGTGGTTAATGTCTGTATCTTTAAATTTAGTCCATCATAAAAGCAGTTCTAGGCTATGAAATATAGTTTGTGCTGTTTGATTAAATCAAAGTCCTCTTATATAAAAGTGCTTTTGTGTTTTGCTTTGGTACCGAGAACTGTGGGTATTCACTGGTATTGGTACCGAATACTGAAATTTTGGTACCGTGACAACACTATTATATATATGTAAATGATAACCCCCCCCGAAGGTGTATAGATTAGTTGTACGACACAGTATTTGCATATATATCTGATTTACAGAGATTAAAATCATGGCCACTATCCAGCAGCATGACCAAGCTTGGAAGAGCCAGGATACATCGTTAAAGAAACAGTCAGTCAGTCATTTAGTCATATACACCTCGGATGGCTTGAGGGTGAGTAAAATTACATCACTTTTTTTGCAGGCAAGCACATAATTTCCTGTTCCAGTTTAAGAATGTCATTGAATTAAGTCTTTTTAAGACCCACATTAAACTCGGTATAAACGGTGTTGAAATGATCAATGAGAACAGTAACTCACTTCTGCATCTTCTGTTTGCGGACTGCGTCGCCGAAGCTGCGAAACTCCTCTCCTGCTTTGATCTGGTAGAATCTGGGCTGGTTCTGGCTCTGAGGCTCCTGCCGGCGGTTCCTGGCTGGATCAGACGTCTGTAAGCTGGTTTGGCGGTCCTGTTGCCTCCTCTCTTTCCTCTGGTTGTACATGCGCTCTCGCTCCTCCGCCCGTAGAAGACGGCGCTGCTCCCTCACTTCCTGCACCCAGCTCTTATCATCATCATCAGAGCTCTCCTCTTCCTCCGAGGTGCCACGACCTTCCACCTCCTCCTCCTCTTCCTCGTTCTGCTAATGGATTTGGAGAGAAATCTCATTAACATCTTACAGTTGTTGCAAAGTATTATATCTTTTCACAAAACATTGTATCCTGTATTCAGAGCTGGTCCTGTACTTGATCCCATGCAGTTTAGATTATGTCATCAAATTCCAACCTAGTACTCATCAATAGAATATATAATAGAAAAAAATAGACTAGTTACTTTTGTATGGATTTCCTGATTATATATTATTCACACAAGAGAGATAATCCTTCATAATTGACTGATTCTGAAAGAGCATGCAATGTCATTGTTGTATGTGTTTTAATGTTTGTTTATGCAATGCAGATATATTTTTATATCAATATCAGGCAAACACCTTTGAAATATTTTACGAAATATTTACTTGCAATATCTCTTCAGATGGTAATATTGAAATAAATTAACATATATGTGCATGTTCACAGTTCTCTGATACTGATTAATTGGCACACTGAAGAGATAAAGAACTACATTTGTTATTATTTGTTTTTACGTATTTTATAATTTAATTAATTATTAGCATTTTTATAACTCACGAACCCACTGCGGTTCTTACATTCAGCCCAGTTAGTAAATAACACATTTTTTAAAATGCATTTTATGACATATTTCTATACTAGAAATCAAACGGTGTCACTATTACAAATGGAATATGCCCATATCTTCAATATATTTGCTTTTTTACACAATATGGTAAATTTAATGGTAAGTTTAAAACAGTCAGATAAAAGGGAATCTAAAAATGAGTCTGAATACATTTTCTAAAAGGAGTAACCTAGATTACGTAATCAATTATTATTATGATTATTATGTAATCAAGTAATCAATCTAGCCAGCTCTGTCTGTCTCTCTTCCTTTCCACATCAGTGAAAGATTTCTTTAATATTTCTGAATTCGTTTTTATATCTTATTTTAATTTGAATTTTAGTAAAAAAAACTTTAGTCCTTTTGTTGTTGTTTTTGTTATATTTTATTTACATTTACAAACCACCAGTAGAGTTCTCACAACACTGAAATGTCTTACTCTGGTACAATACTTTGAATAATATTCATATTTCAATTCAGGATGAAAAGGAAAAAAAAAAAAAAAGAAAAGAAATGTACCTGTTCCTCTTCCTGAAGCAGCTGGCTGAGCTTCTCCCTCCTCTTTTCACCCACTTTAGAGACGATGGGGTTGAGTAGCCTGAACTCCTCGCTTCGCTCATCCACCTGGTAATCAGGGTTCTCGAACATCACCTTGAAACGGTCGTCTGACAGGAGATTGGCTACGGCCTTGAGAGAAAAACAGATAAGAGCAGAACAAGAGAAGGAGTGAGAGACGACACTTGACTCAAACAGTTCTGCAGTGTGGATATGCGTCAAAGAAACATTGCTCACATTGGCTTTTTTCTTCTTCTTCTTGGTTGAAAGCTCACTTTCCTCCATGAGTTTCATGGCCAGTGCCTTGTTGACCTTGGGCAGCTTCTGTGAGAGAAAACAAGACAAAGCACTGATGATAACAGACTATGAGAACATCAAAAAAACTGTGCATGGATAAATTAAAATTGTGCTGCATAAAACCTGGATAAAATCTGAAGTTCTCCTTGTCTGTATGAATGAGTTTATCTTTTACACGCATAATTACTACACGAGCACAACACGGGTCAATTACACACATAAGCTCAAAGACTGTCACTGCAGCACACCAGCATAAATGTTTGGTTTAACAGGATGAAATTATGGATGGAATATATTATACAGTACAATGTAGTTCTGAAATGTAATAATTATCAGAATTTTTACTTTTCAGAATTACATTCTACTGTATAATAACATGCTAAAGGTTTTAATTTTAGCATTTGTTTGGCAAAAAATAAATGTCACGTTGTTCATTTTTTTCTCGAGAAATTGTCAAGTTTGTAAATTAAAGTTTAATTAGAGTTCATTTCATTACCGCTGGCGTTGAAAACAGACAAGACAACGTTTCTGAAAAATCATCATGGTCCTATTATTGTAAGCATTTTAATAAACTATTAAATTACTTTTATTAATTCATTTTAAATTAACTATTAAAATAAAAACATAAAAATTACATTAAATTTAATAATGGGGTCCATACAGTGTCCATATGGTTAAAAAAATTATAAAAAACGTAATTATATTATGGAAGTTCACTTAATTATACAACCCTACACCTAACAGGAAACTGATCAGGAAAAAATATCATTTTGTGTGATTTATGAGCGTTTTATAAAGTGGGGACATGTCCTGAAAAGTCACCTTCTCCATGTCATACCCGTGTCATCATACAGATTCATGTCCTCATGTGTCACAGAAACAAGCATTACCTTGAGCGGCACTCTCTGAACTCTGGAATCCTCGATCTTCTGCCGGATTAGGTCCTTACGGTAATCTTCATAGGCAAACGGGTTCGCCATGGTCTTCACCTACGCCAGTGCACAGAACATGAACCATCATTTAAAAACAGAACATGTTCCATCAAACAACAGAACATGCACAGACGCTCAGACACAAATCTGCACCTTGTGGTAGAGCCTGATGTCCATGAAGAAGCCGTGCATGTAGGCCCTGAGCAGAGGCGAGCCAATCAGATGTGTCAGACCTTACAGGAAGAAGAAAACATCAGGAAATGCAACAAAAGGTCAAGAATCACAAAGAACAATGGATTCAGCACAAATAATAGAAGCTGCTGGGCTATGTTTTGGATGTATATTCCACCCTCAAGTTGTTTCAAAGCTGAATGAGTTTCTTCCTTCTGTTGAAAACATACGATCATCTTTTGGAGGATGCGGTTGGTTCTAATTAACTTCCACAGCACGGAAAAAAATACAATATAAGACAAGGGCTACCACCAACTGTTGAAGAAAAACTATGACAATTTGCATGTCTATCAGATGAAGTGGACAAAGAGACAAGTACAGACTGCCTTCATGCATCCAATAAAAATCTAAGTTTTGAGCAAAACTGGTTTGATATTTTGCTTTTTGGGGTCACTGTAGTGTTGCACAGTTGATCTGCTGAATACCGTCATGCAGCAAGTACACTAACTACTTTACCATTACCACTAGAAAATACACACCAGCAGCCTCAACCTAATGCTCTATACAACAAACCTGCGTTTAAGCATTTCAAGAATTCAGCTGACCTTTGTCTACTGAGCAGGGATAAACTATTCCTTCAATTTTCTTTACTGCTATCAGTAAAGAGGCTGATTACACTACAGATAAAACAAAACTGACCCCAGACCAGCTGCATGACACATGTCTGTCTGAACAGATCTGCACCCAGAGCACCAAATTACAAACGTGTCTCTGTGACAGACCGGCTGCAGATTTTCATCATGGTCTACGGTTATTTTCATTTCTTTTATTTTTATGGCTGAGAAACAAACCAACACTGGAAGCCTTCTTCAGAAACACAAATCTGAACAAACATTAAATCAAATATTCTGTATCTCATCATTATACGCATTAGGTATCAATCTAACAGAGCACTTTTTATAAATCATTTCATTTTAAAAAGTTCATGTTATATTTGTAATAAATGCATAAACTACCATCTGTTCATTGTTATTTCTGAATCTATTAGCAGGTATACGTTATTTCCAGAATGAATGCTACTGCATCTAGGCTCATTATTTTGGAGGAGGGTTAACAGTACAAGCTTAGCTGAATCTTGTGTACATCTCAATGTGGTTCAGTGTATTCTTTAAACTTCTGCACTAGCTTCTGTTACTACAGCTTTTGCCAGTGACGGTGGCACGGCCAGATAAAGAGACAGAGACACCAGTCCTGTTACATAACCCTGCTGAACCCCGTCCCTCCACGTCACAAAACCAACTGCATCACATGCTGACGCCGGCATTCCTCTGCTGTCTTCACATCCTCGACCCACTGATCTTATCATTCATTTGTATTTGTTCAGTGTGCTAGCATGCATCATTCTTTGAGTTTTAGCAGATCGACTGAGACCACTCGAGGACTCTCTGTGGCTCAACACCTGCCTCTGACTGACGCAACTCCTGGAATGTTCTCGTAGTAAATACTTTATAAGCAGACGCTTGTCATAACGTGCTCCTCAGTGATCAAACTACAGCTAGACCTTACATTAAAATGTACAGAAATAAAAGGAAAAAACGTAGAATACTTGTGGCTTGAATTTACTCCAGATACAACCCAGAACCCAGGCCAAAACAAAAATGTAAGTTTGCTGGGCCCTGGACATCTAATGCATTTAATACATGTATGTGTTTTCATTTAATCTACAATTTCACAGTTTTAACAAAACCTAATGAACTTGGTGTAAGAAACGGGCCTCTATAGCTTGCTCTATTCTTTTTCAATTCTATTTACTGTATAATAAAAAAGGAAATCCTTGCTACATGTACTATTTTAAGATTACTGAGACTTGTCATAGCACTTGATTGCATCATTGCTCTTTTGTTGATTCTGACTGATTCATTTGTAAGTCGCTTTGGATAAAATCTCCTGCTAAATGACTAAAGATCAATGGAAACAGGTCAGATTCTGTAACACTATAAATAAACTTTGATTCAAGCAGGTATATTTATGAATTTAGTTTCAATCCCATACATTTGAACTAAATGAATACTTCTAGTAACTGAACTATGTTTATATTTTAACTGAATTCAACTGTAATTTTAATTAAAAAAAAAAAGAAAGAAAGATGCATGAAAGATGAATATATAAATATTAGAATAAAATTTGTTTATATAACTTGTTAATAAGATGCTATGCTAATTAAAGCTAAAAACTATGCCTTTACTGCTTATTTCTGAATGACTAACAGATGCCTCGCAATGAGTTCACATTAATTCATATTAAATCTTGATTTGATTCAATTGTATATGCAATTAAAAAAATCTAAAATACACGCTCTTACTATATATATATGTATATAAACATATGCACACACATGTGTGTGTGTGTGTGTGTGTGTGACTTCCTGGACCACAAAACCAGTCTTAAGTTGCTGGGGCATATTTAAAGCAATAGCCAAAAATACACTGTATGGGTGAATATTATTGCTTTTTCTTTTATGCCAAAAATGATTAGGACATGAAGTAAAGATCATGTTCCATGAAAGTATTTTGTAATTTTCTACCGTAAATATATACACACCCTCAGATTCCAGATTTTAAATAGTAGAGCTGTATCTCGACCAAATACTGTCCAATGCTAACAAACCAGAAAACAATGGAAAGACGTGTTTTTATCTTAATGTTACTCTTCTGACAGGCCGGGCAGAGGGAGATAGACTTACTCAGGTTCTCTAGGTCTTTGCGGGTGACAAACTTGTAGTCGTCATAAATGGTGCTCTCTGGGTTCTCCTCGAGCTCCTCTGTCAGGTTATCCAGGAAAGAGCACCAGCGTGGAGCCGGACCAAGAGCCTAAAGACAGCATGACGACAAACCAGAGATGATGTGAGTGGATGGGTGTACAGCATCTCGAAACACAGCAGTGTACAGATATTCTGCAAATGAACATTTCAGGATCAATTTCTTTTAAACTGCTCTGATAACTAGTCAGACTTCAGAGAAACGCACCCCAGAAGGCCAACCCTTCACACCCAGGTCACAACATTTCACCCTTCTGCCATCTGAGAAACCATACAAACACTGTGCGCCCATAAAACAAGACTCAAAAATAGCTTTCAGCACAGAGCAGCTGCTCTATTGAACACCCCACCTTCCACAGGGACCAACACACCTCAAACACTTCCCAACGTACTTTAGTGCAGTCACCTCATTGTGTAAAATCTTAATCTAGATGTCATCTATACTAACTCAACACTTGTCACTTCCTGCTTAATTGCATACGTCTACATTTGTGGACATACACTGTGTTTGCATTCATACACATTCTGTGTACTGTATTGAATTACACATTGTGTGTATGGTTTTGTATTGTACAGAGTATGGTGTATAATAGTAAAGTCTTCAGTGTATAATATATACACGGTACATCACTGATAGAAGGAACCTAGAGACTGCGCCTCCAGAGTTTCAACGTACAGTGAAAAAACGTTTTTACTTCAAAGTTACCCAGACAAAGGCTGTATTTATGTTTGTATTGCGACATTTTCATTTCAATTAAGCCCACGCTCACTCTAATGAGTGGAAAGTCACACATTGTGTGTGTGTGTGTGTGTGTGTGCGCGCTCAATTCAAACACAGACAGAGTAAACCCTCTCTTACTGCCAGGCACACAGAGTTATGTGTTTAGATCAGAACATAGTTTCTCAGAAATGCTTCAGCTGCCCTTAACTACCATTGCACTGTTAACTATAAACACAATAAAAGCACCGCGGGGGCTTGCATTTACTGAGAAAGACGGGAAAAGGTGTAGCTGATAGGCGTATACAGACGTGCCATGACTAAACGAGATATGAGGAACAAAATGTACTCAAAGCACTGGCTGCTTTTTGCAGCATACTTGATAGCACGCCATCTGGTACTTACAGGGATGTAAAAGGTGTTCATTTTGGGATCTTCATTGGCAGTGAAGAGCATACCTGTAAATTGGGACACAGAACAGCAATTAGAAAACAAACACACCCCTGAAGGGATAAAAACCCATATACAGTGAATCAGCTGGTGGACAATGTCACGCTCGGTCAACGTGTGCATGCAGGCCTAAACACACCGTCTACAACACAGATCTCCAAATCAGCTTTTTCTGCTCAGTTCCCTACTAAAGAATGAGGCTGGGATATTTTGGTCTCTAAGCCTCTCCATTTGTTTTATTTAAAGAAAAAAAAAAGATTGTGAAAAATGAATATAACTAAAAATCTATTTTCAGCATCTATTGCTTGTCATTCATTTAGGTTTTTCCTTAATAGATTAATTAAAACTGAATAAAGTGGTCTGCAAAAATCTTAAAATGAAAGATTCTCTTTAAGTACTCAAGACGTATGATGTTACATAAGATGGAATCCAATTGTTTTGCATGCAATTGTATATTTTTATATTTTATAAATAGTTCATTTTTTACATATAAAATAGCAATATAAATTAATGTAATTTGCACATGTGCACATTCACATGTGTATCACTGGCAAAGTGCTTTTTCATGCTATTGAAAAATATAGTAAAATGGTAATAATGTAGAATTATTACAAATTAAAATACGGGCTCAATCGTATATATACTGTAGGGCTGGGTGATTTTTTAGATTTTTTCGATTAATTCGAATTTGCATTTTAAGACAATTTAATTTTTTCTTAAATCGAGGTATCGCGATTTTTAATCTAAATATT
>JAUCMT010000051.1:11882372-11893469 GCA_032357475.1 Enteromius thamalakanensis
CAGGGCTTTATAAGTAATTAACAAGATTTTAAAATCTATACGATGTTTGATAGGCAGCCAGTGCAGTGTTGACAGAACCGGGCTAATATGCTCATACTTCCTGGTTCTAGTAAGGACTCTAGCTGCTGCACTCTGAACCAGCTGTAGTCTATTTATCAAGCGTGCAGAACAACCACCTAATAATGCGTTGCAACCTCGAGGTCAAAAACGCATTAACATACATTTCTGCATTTGAGGTTGAAAGTTAAAATTTAGATATATTCTTGAGATGGAAAACACAGTTTTACAGATGCTAGAAACATGGTTTGATTGCTATCAAACAGCACACCTAGGTTCCTAACCAATGAAGAAGAAGCTAGGCTAAAGGCTTTGGGGACATATCCTAATGACAATGAGAGACAATGACTCTCTTGACAAGAGAGGATCTATGACTTCTGAAAGGACCTCTTAATAGTTTAGATGGAAAAGGGTCTAACATACATGTTGTTGGCTTAGACGACTTAACAAGTTTATACAGTTCTTCCTCTCCTATGGTAGAGAACCAGTGGAATTTATCCTCAGGGGATCTACATTGCACCTGACTGGATACTGTAGCTGACATATTGCATAAAGTCATTACTGCTGTGGTCTTGCAGAAGGTTGATACCTGTTGATGCTTTATTTTTTGTTAATTTGGTCACTATATTGAATAGATAAGATAATTTAAGATTTGTTAATATGTAAATATATAAATATTTATTCATTTGTTAGGAACCCAAATAAAAATTTACATATTAACAAATAAATTATAGCTTATCCATTGTTATCTATTTAGTTACAAATTTCACTAACATAACCTCTTTAAATGTTAAAACAAGAATTAAGAATGAGATTTCTGTAATATTGCCTCAAAGAAAACTACGTAGTTTTATGTAGCATCAATATTTCGTAAATACTTTGGACAGGTAAGTTTTACAACTTCTATCATTAATTATGAAAGACTGGTTTAAAACAGATACATTTTTATTGCTGTTGTTTTTGTTGTTGTTTACTGATTCAAAAATATTATATACATGTTAGTGCTTCCTGGAACATTCCAAAACATTTTTGAACCAGTTATAAAAGACAAAAATCATCAAATATAGACTTTTGGACCCATTTTGGTAAAATTTTTTTGGTTTACATTTATTTTTTATTTTCAGTTTTGTAGCTTTATTTGTTCCAGCACTCAAAAATTTGTGAACACACTTTCAGGGATCTTTCTAAACATAATAATATGTAAATAAACAGAACAAGAACAACAAATACAAACCGTTTTTTTTTGTATTTAATAAATAAACAATGTTTCACTTAATACATATTCAATACATCATAAAGTTCTTTTCAAATAGAGACAGAGAGACCAAAAACACAAAAGCAACTTAATAATAACCCTGTTTACCCGCATCTGCCCTCCCTGTTCTTCTAAAGTGTGTCTAATGTGATCAGAATAATTCACTAATAATTCACATTGACACAAATGATGACTGCATTGAAAATGAAAACTTGTTTACAGAGTGTTCTGGATTCAACAAAGCAGACATTTCAAAAAGGGATATCACATTGTAGGTTTCAGGTGCTCTTACTATGTAACTTTTAAGCCAGGAAGTATCTAAAATGCAGCAATCAGGTTCTGGAAGTCAAAATCCCATTAACTTTCTCCATAAAGAAATGGTGTTCAACAAACCTACTTTAAGCTATGAGGTTGCTAATCAATTGTATTTAATTTTGTTGAAGCCATCAGCCCACATTATTTCAACTTTTTTTTTCTGGTGAAAAACTGCATTACCCATGAGTCAACATTTTAGAGAGTCCACCAATAAGTGAATTGCAAAAAGCCCCCACCCAAGAAGAACTAATGATGACGCAGAGTGAGTTTTCATCATTTTTATTTTAAATTATGCCTCATGAGAATATATTTCTTTTACGTTTGCATCATTGTGGTTGTCTGATTTCAAACATTTACTTTGCTTAAAATTAAATTTCATTTTGTTTGTGATTCACCTCGAAGTTGGCTGGTTTGGCTCACAGCCTATATCTCTTAAAGAAATTATTTTTAAAGGTGCAGTATGGGATATTGGCCACTAACAGTTGACATGGGTATGGTGTTCCAAATTCAAAATATTGCAGGTTGCCAGATTGAGGACAAGAAACAGGAACGAACACATTGATAATGAAGAGCAACGAGCCTATACACTGTAAATTGATAAGCTGACATTGCTGTGTTTTTATAAGCCCCTGTTCATAGAGCTTGGATGACATGTTTTTTTTTAGGTTGGGCAGAATCTGCAAACTCTAGCCCAGTGTGTTTGCTCACTTCCATGGCTGCAATATCGTTACATTTCCCCTAATTGGCAACCCGGTGCGTCAAAATGCTATTAGCAGTCGCCGGAATCACACAGACCAAAACAAAAACAGACGTTCAGACACGGCACACACATTTTAAAGCAGAATAACTGGCTGTAGGTTTGTTAATTGGAGAAACAAGTATGTGAACTTAGCGTGTTTCCTACATACCTGCAAACATATTAAGCTATTTTTATGCTTTAGTACAGTGAAAAAATTGCATACAGCACCTTTAAAAAACTCAATAGGAAATTTAATTGGAAATATCCCTCCAGAACCAAGGCCATTAAATAGGGGAACACTTTATAACTCAGTTGTCTCTGGTCCAATGTCCTCCCTCAGTGGTCGGTCTCTGAATCTACCTATACGAGCTTCTGACATCCTTGAAAGGCCACCTTCTCTCCAGTGACCTCCAAGTGACCTGTGTAAGGGGAGGAGCCTATGTCTGAAAGGATAAAGGAAAAGGGCGGGGTCAGGCATGGGGCGTGCCTCTTCGGGCCCAAGCACCCTTTCGCGGGGCACGCATTCCCTCACTCTTTCTGATCTTCGCACCCTTCCTCGACTTTTTCGTGGACTTTCCACCGTTATTGGAGATGTCCACGGAGAATCTGCAGTCCATTCTGATTCCTGTATAAAGGTAAAAGAATAAAACACATGCCTCAGATTATGAGTAAATCTATCAGTAGCGCCTCTTACCTGCATGGTGCCTCCTTCATCCTCTTCTTCTTCATCCTCTTCTTCGTAGTCTTCTGCCTGGTGATACAGTCGAAAGTGTGCTGAATGCAGTTGGAAGGAGAGCTGAGCGGCCCGGTCAGTTTGCTTGCGGAGGTCACGACTCAACGTTGTAATCTTATGACTGCGTCGTTTCAGCTCCTCCAGGAATCGCCGCTCTTCATCTCGAAGTCGCACCTGAAGTGCGCTTGCAAGTGCCCCTTTTTTCCGGAGCTCCACCCGCAGCTCCACCAGCGTGCTTTCCTGCTCAGCTAGATGCTGCTCTGTCTCCAGTAATCGTGCCTGCAGAAGCTCTTCCTCCAGTTCGAGATCTGTAAAAACATGTCGCTGAAGGAACATGTGGGAAAGACTGGAATCTTGCGATATCTGATGCTCACCTTCTTGGCTTCTTACTGGTGGTCTTTCACTTAGTTCACAACTCAGCTCTGTAATGAAATAAACACAGAGAGAAGTTAACAGACATGACAGTGTCATAAAAGTATCTTTTTAGGCCAGGGGTTTCTAATGCTAAGGACAATCCCCTTGCTAAAATATATCAGTGCAGCTATATATTTCTATGTAAACAAAAAACACTTCCAAAATTAAATAATTGGCTTTTATATTGTAATTGGACTAAAAATGCTCAATATAATATTTTATTAATATTTAGTAGCTTTGACTGCCCTGAAAAAAGTTTTTTAATATATATGTGTGTGAAAATAACTTCACAGATCAGTGTTTTAGTCAGTTTGATAGATATTTTAGGTAAAGATGCTTTAAAAAAATGTGAAAACGTGAAAATCTGCTTGACTTATTTTGACTTAAAGTTGACTGTTTCATTGACAAAACTTTGCTTTCTTATGAAATCATAGTAAATTAAATGCTAAGTCATGTATTAGGTTGTATGTTTTCTATATTTGAGTTTAGAATGGAGAATCTGTGGAATGAGGATGAGTGACAGACCATTGCATCTTTTCTTCAGGTTGCGGATCTCTAGCCGTAGACCACTCAGGAGGATCCGGTGCTCCTGCTGCAAAAATGCTACATTACGCTCAACGCTCTCCACCTGCTGGGTAAGTGTGGATTTATCCATAGAAGTCTCCTGGTATTGGTGTGCTACAGCACCTATTTACAATAAATTAAAATGATTAGTATTGTATGTCAATACAAAGTAAACATGTTATTTACTTAGGCCTAACAATTCATTAAAGTTTGAAGCACATTGATTTCCATTAACCATCCAACCAAATAAAATCAAGCCTCAGCCTATATTTTTTCTTGTTTTTGTAAAGTGTTTGTCCACTTTTTCAGTGGCCTTGGCTCCAGAAGTATTTTTCACATTCATATTCCCCAATGTTTTATCTTATTTATCCCTGTTGATAAAAAAAAAAACACAAGACATGAAAACACTGTAAGGAGACTCACAACATTAAAAAGTTTGATTTGTAGCTGACAAAATACAAAATTTGTCCAAAAATGTAAGTAATATTGGGAAAAAATTCCATCCATATGGACCAAACCTACACTCAATTTTAAGATAAAGGGGCAAAAAAGTCCACTAAATCTCTTATGGCTGACATCACGAGATTCTTTTCAGCACTGGGCATTTCAATACACTTAAGTAATGCTAATAAAAAAAAAGATTAAAAATATACATGCATTCTAGTAAACATTATTTTGAATAATAACAATCATTAGGCAGCCTGTACAAGTAAACATTAATGCCATGTCAGTTGTTTCAGTCTTATGCAGTTTAAAGATGGCTGTTGTTGATGTTTAACAGTCCATGGTATTCTTACTGACTTTAGTAACTGCTTAAATGTAAGTATTTGCCATAAAAATCAACACAGATACATTTATAGAGGTGCCACTTTGTTTGATAGGCTATTGTGTTTTAGTGAAAAATACATACATTTTTATATATATTTTAAGAATGATTTTTGTTGCCACTTTATGCACCAACAACAATTTTTTGGTCTTAAAATGCATCTTTTGTTACAACTTCAGCATCAGCAGATTCAGGTTAAAATCAGCATTATGTCATTGGTACATCCGGGACATTCAGACCCAGGAAATGCGTAACGGCGACAAGAGCATGTAAACATGGCAAGCTGTCGTCTTTAGGGCGAATACATGAGCAAACAACGTTTTTTTTTCTTCCCAAAGCGCATTAAATAAGCGATGTCTTAATTAATCCTTTACTATGTTTATGTCGTTTTCACAGCGTTTTCAGCAATACCTAAGTTACCCACCCATTAACCGTCACGCACTGATAAATGGAATGTATTAGCAAACGATGGATTAACGATGGAGTGTTTACGATACACTGATTATTGACAGATGATTCTGCTGAAACGTATGCAAATAGTATCGTAACGGATTTTTTTCCCCCCTAACAGCGCTGAAAATCTTGACTATTTCTTTAAAATGTCTCCTCCATTATTACGATATCTTAAAATCACCGCGTTTCAAGGTCAGCAATCTCAATAAACATGCTGGTTTTAAGTGACCCTTTTTCAAATGCTACTTACGATTTGACTGAACAGATGAATGATGTAGGACACCTCCAGTGCAAAGCATCGCCACTAAAGAAGTGCGTCAGGGACACTAAGGGGTTAGTTAGGCATATCCATCCCAACGCCTTGTTTAGCCAATGAAGTTAACTGAAGTGAGAAGAAGTCCTAAAGTTTTGCGTGATTTATAGCGCAGTGACTGCGAGAGTGTGCTCAAGGACGACCAAACATGTGATCAGGTTTTGCACGGAATCATAAAAAACACTGCCACTAAAGGCAACTCAATTATTAAGAGCCTCCTAAAAGATCTACTATATGTTAACTGTACCCTGGGCAGGAGTTGTGGAAATACATTAAAGATTAAGTGCACATGGATCCATATTTAAATGATAAAAAAGAGATTATATGTTTTGCTGGCCAAGGTATGTCTTATGGGGGCTATTTTCATCACATAAGTTTTCATTTTCCAGTTCTGCGACCCTGCAGCTTCATTGAGATGGATGCATGATATAATTAGGAACAAAGGCTAGATTCCACACACATTCTTTATAACTGTGTGACATCACTAGCAGAAATCCTATATATAGCCACAGAATTCTCATATATGTGGGACTGAACAGAAAGAGTGAGGACATTCAGACTCTTTGGAGTGTTTTCTCTTCTTTTAATCAAATGTGCTTGAATTGTTCATAGCACCCCATTCAGCCACATTTAGACTTGTAATTGTTAATCACTGTTAATGCCTTCTAAATACACACACACACACACACACACACACACACACAAAATAATGAAATTAAATAGATTTAATAAGGAACATAAAACAGTGCATTAGCTGAAAAGGACATGTTCAAGGACACATGCAGATGTCATAAATATTAAAGAGATCTAGATAAGTTATTTTTGGATAGAAGAATAATTTGCCTTTTTAATTAATCCAGGATGGCTGACATATTTAAGATCATTTATGGTAACAGTGCATTCCCATTTAAAACATCCTTAGTTTTCATTTTCAGTCATCCAGCAGCCCTAAGTAAGGTTAATTCTGCTCTCTAGTGGGACGTTGCTAAAGCTCACCAATAAATGATTTTTCATGGCTGCAAAGTATTTGTAAAAGTAAAAAAAAAAAAAAAATTAACTTATGCATGTTTCATTTTGGTCAACAAAAGATTTGATATTTGAAGACAAAATCAGGAGAAAAGTTACATAGAGGCAGCATGTAGCATGAACACAGATAAAAAGCAAAAAAAAACAACAAATTTTATGAAAATGTATTTGTTTTTTTCATTATCTATAGACCACTATTTAGCTTTATGTTCTTCAAATGATGTTTTGTCTGATAATAGTGGATTACAACAGATTTAAACAAAACAATTAAAATGACAAAACCAAGACACAGCTATCAAAAAACCTGGTTGAAAGTTTTTGTAAAAGCTTTGTAAAAAAAAAAAAAAAAAAAATTGATGATCTTAACTTAACATCCTATGATTTGGGGCATTAAATTTTGCCCCATACAATGGATTTTTGACTATTTGCACCCCAGCGACTTAAGGACTTGTGGTACAGAGTCACATATATTAAATGAGAGGTCACAAAAGACTGTATATTTATTTGCATTTTGTTTTCATATCTTGTTTTCATATGTTGATCTAAACAAATGTAAGATTAAAGTAAATAAATGACACTTTTGTTCTTTTACTTGATGCTCCTTTGGTTAGTTTCTGTATTGTTCACAATGCTTTCTGGACCCTCATCAAAACCATCTAGAAACAAACCAAATGTCCCTAACTAATTAAAACCAGGAGTTTCCCTCTCTACATAACTAAATATAAAATACTAAGTTTAAACAAACATTGTTTCACTCATGCTGAAAGTTTCATGATTTATCCAACTAATGAACAAGATGCCTTTTAAAATAACAAATACAGAACCAAGAATAAGAAAACAAAAAGAAAATTAAAACCTCCACAATTTTTTTTAGATTAATTATATTTTCCGTAATAAACACTAAGTCTAAGTTTTTAACATATTAAACCCATATTTTAACCCCTACCTGGGTTTTGGTGGAAGGCCGGGGGGCCTCCAGAACCGCCTTGACCTTCCGCTCTTGGGGCTTGATCACGCCACGGCCGACTGTGAAACCCAGGTACTGGGCCTCGGACATGGCAAGATGGCATTTGCGGGGGTTGGCGGTGAGTCCGGCCCTCCGGAGATCCGACAGCACCCTCCGGAGTCGGTTCAGGTGGTCCCCCCATGCCTCCGAGTGGATCACAATGGGTACCCCGATGACAGGTAGCGGAATGGGCGGGCTGGGGGGAGGTTTCCTAGGTGTGGTCTGCTGGCAGGTCGGGCAGGCTTAACAAAACCGCTTTACCTCAGCGTCCATTCCCGGCCAATGGAAACGATCCCGTTTGCGCTGGACCGTATTCTGGGCTTCCAAGTGACCTGCCATCGGGTGAGAATGTGCCAGCTCTAGGATGATGTTAGTTTTCGACTTGGGAACAACTAGCAGCTGTTTTACCTCCCCCCTTCGCTGGGCGACACAGTACAGCAACCCATTTTTAATGATGAAATGCGGGAGAGGATGGGGCCCGGGGTGGACGTCCTGGCCCTCCAGGACCCGCACTTGGTCCCAGCAATGCTTTAGTCGGTCGTCTTCTCGTTGGGCCACCCCGAAGGCGCGCCCTCCTGTGACCTGCTGGAAAACATCATAAAACAGGTTAGTATCACGAGAGGGGGACTCACCATCTCTCCCGCTGTCAGTTGTTAGGAGGGCCGTCTGTCGGTGAGCACCCCGCGACGGCTGGCTGCGACGGCAGCGTGGGGGACGGGCCGGCTGTGTGGCGAGGGCCAGGGCATCTTCAAACCCCGGCCAGTCCCGACCTAGCAACACAGGGACAGGTAAGTCACTCAACGACCCCACCTCTAACCTCCAGGTTTTCCCTCCTTTCCGTAGGGACACGAAGTAGGTCGGGACCTGCTTGGTGTCGCCGTGCACGCACGTTAGGGGGAGTTCTCCATTGGAGACTGGCCGGGGTCCAAGAACTTCAGCCTGGATTCACGTGATAGCGCTGCCTGAGTCCAGTAATGCTGTGTAGTTACGACCTTGTACCTCAATCCGCGTGCGTGGTCCTGCCCTGGGTGCCTCACGGTGGACTACACAGCCGGCCATCCAGGCTTTCGTTGGTGGAGATGGTGGATCTGTGGGCATGGGCTCGTCGCGGGGACTGGACGGTCGCTGTACTGGCTGCTGGGTACCCTCCGGCGGGCGTCGCTCCTGGACCACCCTTCGGGGCTAAAGCGGCGCTCTCTCCCCCGCCTCCCGGTGGTAGGTTGTGGCCGCCAGCTCAATGGCTTCTACAAGTTCCTCCAGGGTTCGGGTCTTCTCATCCCGACCGCCTGTCTCACTGCGCGAGGCAATGAGCGTGACAACCGATCGATGGCTACCCGCTCAGCCACTTGTCTGGCTGTCGGTTTGCCCTCCAGCAACCAGTGCTCCGTCAGCCTCAGTAAGTCGGCGGCTTGGGCTTGGGCTGGCTGGCGAGGTTTATAGTCCCACTCGTGAAACTGCTGTGCAGCAGCGATCGGCGATAGCCCCAGCCGAGCCAAGACTTCTCTTTTTAATGCATCATAATTATTTAAATCCTCTTCATTTAGCGAAAAATATGCTCTTTGGGCTTCTCCAGTAAGTAATGGAGCCAGCACCGTAGCCCAAGCGTGCCGCGGCCATCTCTCCGTATGAGCCACAGACTCAAACATTTTGAAATAGCACTCGACATCATCATCGGCTGTGAGTTTGGGAACAAGGCGAGCGGCGGCTGCACGGGGATCTGGCAGCGGGACGGCTTGAGCAGCCGAAAGCCTCATTTCCAACATCCGCTCTTCAAACCGCTCTTGCCTCTCCGCGAGACGATCAAAGCAGGCTTGCTGGCGGACACTAACCTCAGTAAGGCGAGTCATCAATTCCTCCATATCGCTAGGGGGAGGAGCGCGCGCCTGTGAGGAAGAGAGAGAAGACGTGAGTGCCGAGGAAGTGGGGGTGCAACACAACAGCGGAAAAGATTTCTTCTTTGTCCCTTGCCGGTGTCTTTACACGGCTTTTTACTGCCCGCATTCTCCACCAAATGTCACCACCGGCAAAGACAACGCGACAAGGGAACTGAGTGCAACCCCCGAAGGGTGGATTTTAATGAACAGCGTAAGTGAACAAACAGTAGTGATGGCGGTGCTCGGTGGCTGGCAGTCGGTGCTGTAGTGCTCTTTCCCTTGGTTCCCAGTGCTCAGGTGATCCGTGAAGTCCGTCCAACGAGTCCAGGTGAGTGGAGTGGCAGGGCCAAGCGGTCACGGGCTGAGGTCTGTAGTGGGTAAAAAGGAGAAATAGCGTCAGCGTCAATGTGCCTTCAATATGGAGACAGTGCTCCTCTTACCAGCCTCTTTGGGCTGTATTTAAAGCTTGTTGACCCGTGACCGATTGGCCCGCGGTGATTGTATCCAGGTGCTTCTGATGATTGCCAGGGCGACGCTGATGAGCTGCGGGGAATCCCGCCACAGTATATATACATGTATACGTGTCTAGCTTGTGCCTTTGTCATTCTATGTTCCAAGTTAATGGATACTGCTCCACGTTTTATTTATTGATTATATAAAGTCTTTTATTTTTATATACGTTTGACTCCCGTGTTCTCCTTCACCTGCTCCAACCATTCACCACGTTACAGAATAACTGACCAACTTCCCGCTTGGCACTTCGCCGGAGACCGATTACCACCACGCCACCACCGCCAGAGCCACGGCGTGCAACGGTCCTGCGCTACAACCAGTACCAGCACCGCAGCCAGCGCATGCACCGCAGCCAGAGCCGCAGCCACAGCCTGCTAGCCCGCAGCCAGCGCCTGCACCGCCTCCCGAGCGCCCTCCAGCGCCTGCTGCGCCTCCCGAACTCCCTCCAGAGACTGCTGCGCCACCTGCGCAGCCTACTGAACTCTCGCTGTCTGAACGCCCACCTGGACCTGAACTTTTAATGCCGGGGAGCCTCCCCAAGAAAATTTTGGGGGGGGGCAGTTTGGCTAGGATCCTGGAAAGGGTGGGCGGGAAGGGCTGCTGGAATTGCACCCCTGTTAATCCGGCTCCAGAGGCTTCCGAGCCATGCCGGCCCCAGCCTGCTCCAGATCCGCCTCCAGAGGCTCCCGATCCTCCACGGTCCAGGCCGGCTCCTGATCCGCCTCCTGAGGCTCCCAAGCCACGCCAGCCTCCACCGGCTCCTGATCCGTCCTGGAGGCAACCCGAGACTTTGTTCCCCCATGCTGCCTCCAGGACGCCCACCCTCCCGCCCCTTTGGATGTTACTGTTTTTCTTTTTTTGTTATGGCGGTGTCGCGCCTTTTTGTGAGGGGGGTAATGTAACATCCGTGGTTTGTTTTGAGTCTTGTCTTATGTCATGTGATGTTTTGTTTTGTATTACCATGTGCTCAGTCTCCCCATGTGCTTCCCTGTCCTAGTTTCTGTTAATT
>JAUCMT010000051.1:11904989-11921600 GCA_032357475.1 Enteromius thamalakanensis
CACTATTTCATATTCATTCTGTTTTTCTGACAACAGAAACCATTAAAAATATCAGTGAAAACAGTTATATTGAGAATAAGGGTGCATTAAATAACATTATGTGACCACAGAGAAGCAAGATAATATGACACACTGACGTAATGAATATGCATATTGATATTGAAGTTCCTGTTTCAAAGTTTACAGATAGATGGCTAATGTGTGTGCCATTGATATATGTTCAGTGTTAACGTAAACTGTTTAATAAACACTTCTGGCACTTTTTTGAGCCTCTTAATTAGTTAGTATATAATTCAATAAATACCGTACCGTGCAATTCATACCGAGGTACTACTGTACCGTGAAATTTTGATACAGTTACATCCCTAATACTGACCATAAACTAAATAGTGCTTTACTCACTAAAGTTAGTTAATTCATTATACTAATGTTAACTGAAGCAACTTATTAACACAGTCTAACAATACTTCTACAGCTTTAATCAACCTTAGTAAATGTTACAAATCAACTCAATTTGCCAAATTTGTAAAGAAATTGTGGCATTTCATATCTGCAATCATTCTTAAAATGAAAATCTTTAAATAACTACTTATGAATCTTTTCATAATGTCTGTAATTCGTTTTTTATAATGAGAGGATTCATGAGCATGCATTGTATTGCTCAACGCTGCAAACATATTTTATACATACAGGTGTTCATATTGCTTTTTTGCACAATAGATATTGTATGCTTAGATAATTCTATTTTGCGGCTGTCCTGTGAATCATTTTATTCTCGCGCACGCACAGCGTCTTCACGCAACACACATACACATGTTGGTTTTTGTGATTTATGGTGACTCTCCATAGGTGTAATGGTGTTTATACTGTAGATATTACCCTACCACTTAACCTACCCCTTACAGGAAACTATAGGCATTTTTAGATTTTCAAAAAACTTCATTCTGTACCTATGTTTTATAAGCCTTTTAAATTATGGGAACACTGAAAATGTATCACAAATCACCTTCATATTGTAATACCTATGTAATTCGTTCCAGCAGAACTGATGAATTTGTTGAAAAGGTACCACCGTAGTGACAGCTTTGGTAAATTATTTATCTAAAAGTGCCATATGCTATTCTGAACAATGGCTACATCTGAAATCACATACTTCGATATAGCAGACGAACATTCACAGAATTCTTAAAACAGTCCACATTTAATGAACACTTACGGGATAGTAAACTATCCTATGAACCCACTGGGAAAGGATTTGTAAATAGCATTGAAGTTGACACTGGTAAGTCACATGACAATATGACAAATGCAGTACATTCAAAAAGACAGGGGCATCGATTTGTGATTGTGATTTTTTCTATGAAACCGATATGAATTGTTTTTTTGATGTGAGTGCACATCATTTTAAACAATCACTGAAACACTGTTTAATGCTACCACATACCATCAGTTGTATTGTTGATGTATTTTTTTAACTGAGGTTTACTTTCTTTTATACCGTAGGTCAGATGATCTTAGCTGGCTGAAGCTGCAGCCCATGTGACCACTAACAACAGTTTAAACTCCAAATCATCAGAATTCAGCCATTTTGTCCACAGTCCATCCCATCCAATCATGCCCTTACTCAGAAGACGTTTTTTTTTGGTAACATTTATTAAGGCCAGTGCATCACAGTATGTCTCTTTCAAGAGCTTTGCGCAATTTTAACACTAATATTTAGAGAGGAGAACCACTACCCATATACGATTATGAAAAAATGAAAAGCTTCTATTCTTGCTGCAGAAGCTTCCAAAGAAAATTTGCCAGTAAGCTCAGGTTCAGATCAACTTTTCTGAATATGAACACAATCCTATATTTATTTTAATCTGTATTATTTATGAAGATGACATATTAAGGATTTATTTAGTAAATATCATCTAGTTTGTATAGCTCATTTACTCAGAAGTAGATGTAATAGATTTAATCAATTATTAAAGTAATAGTTCACTTAAAAATGAAAATTCTGTCATCATCTACTTACCCTCAAGTAGTTCCAAACATGTATGAATTTCTTTGTTTTGCCAAACACAAAGGAAGTTATTTTCAAGAAAGTTTGTAACCAGACTGTTTTGGGTCACAACTTTCTTGAAAATAACTTCCTTTGTGTTTGGCAAAACAAAGAAATTCATACATGTTTGGAAGTAAATGATGACAGAATTTCATTTTTGAGTGAACTGAAGTACAGTCATGCTGGCATACTATGCTTGATAGATCTAGGTGGCGATATTGGTCATCAAGCTGGGAAATGGAGCATGAGTCGTGAAAAAATAGACAATCACTGAGCGCACATCCAATCATAGCGCTTAGGAGGATTAGATGAACACTAAGCAAAGGATGCTGAATGTGACGGTGCTCACAAAAGGGGGAGCATATATAATAGAGTTGGACAAACATGTTACAAAAGACCATATTACAAAAGAAATGCTGAACTGCTCTCTTATATCGCCTCTTATTCTCTCTCTTCTAGCACGCAACCCAGTTTTCAATCCCAAATCCTCATAACTCACTTCTGTTCTTATCAGCAAGTATTTGTGCAGAGATATATGGGTCATATACGACAGTCCAAATCTGGAGGTGATATGTGGGCCATGAAATAGAGCTTAGACCTATGTAAGAAGCTAGCAGAGGATTGAAAAGATCCCTTTATCAAGTACACTAGATTGTTAAAGTCTGTGTAACATTATCTAACATTTCCCACAGTCACATAATTAGTTAGATGGACTGCCAGATTTGGTTAAAAAACAACAACAAATGTCAATGCTATTATTAAGGGGGAGCAGTGATCTACAAAATGCACACTATATAGAAAGTAGAAAAGGTATGCTTTGGTATACTTTACTGTTTGACATTCTGTACAGACTGATATTGCTGATGTTTTAATTGTGATGACTTCCATGTGGGTCCATTTTTCTATCAGGAAGCATGTTGCAGTACTGATGCATTATTAATGACATGCAAATGGATGAGCACTGTCAAAATCAGGTTGGCTACCATATTTTACAGTTACAGTTTATCATGTTACACATCAGTTTTAGATACAATGTAGTTTGGAATGTACACAGTCACACACCAGGTTTTTACATACTGTACAATGCTTTGCAAAGCAAGTGTATCATTTGCACTGGTTGGGCAGTTTAAGTCGTTGTTACTCATTCATGGTTCATGTCTTGTTTTTTACTTAGTTTAAAAATATAGCACATGTTTGTCATACTCTTATCTGTAACCTTTAAAAGCAATAAATCATGTTTTACTGGTTTGGATTTTATTTATTTATTTTTTTTACATGAATTGATACTTTAATGATTTAAATTAAGATTTTTAGGAAAGAAGCCTTTTATGCTGTAAATTTTAAGCATATTATTACTATTTAAAAATTTTAAATTTTAATTTAATTTAAAATAGAATGTATTCTTCACATTTCCTTTTTCCACAGGGTTCAGTTTAATGCATTGTATAAATAAATGTAAATATATTATGTGTGTTTGTATTATACAGTAAATTAGAAAAATATAAAATTCAGGCAAGCAATGTACATTGATGTCATATCCAAGATTGTAAAATAATAATAATTATATATATACCACTTTTTGATTATCCTTTTCAGATTTATTTTGAAGCCAAAACCCAATTACAGTATCCAATATACAATATACTTTCATGATAACAAAACCAGGGACCAGTGTAGAAGCAAAACATAATGCAATGTTCTTCATGTTAAAACTTCTGGGTTGTTTTGTGTATTTAGTTTTGAAAAGTTTGAATCTATGCTTAAACCAGTCTTAAAAGCCTGTCTTGATGCCATATAACGTTTACGGCGGTTGGCTCTGTAGACCTCCAACCGTTGGGCCTCTGCAGCGGGGTCTTCAAGAGCTCCTTCCCACCTCAAGCTGTCCTGTTCAAGATCAGTCAAATCAAATTTGTCCTCCTCTGTTGGAATCACTTCTGATACACTCTTGGGATTTTTAGATTTGCTGTTCTTACGTTCTTTGGCTTTAGCCTGACCTTTGTTTTGAGCATCACTCATCTCTCCGGTGGTCCACTGTTCTGTCTGGAGTTTCTCTGGAGGAAGGTCAAACCAGTACATGAATTATGAACTTATTACCCAGAATAAAGTATAAAAGGCTATATCACAAGGTACTGATGGAGGCAGCTATTAATCAAACTAAGTAAAATACTGTTAAAGACAGGATTTTTTAGGAAATGAAATAAATGCTTCATTTAAGATATGTCTTTGATAACTAACTATGCCTTGTTTTACGATATCTTTTAAACTAAAAACTAAATTTAGACTTTTGATAATGCATCTTAAATGTTAATGCATTTTCACTGACTGCATTTTTATTTGCAGATTTTAAAAAAATGACTTTCATAGTATGGACCAAAAACAAAACTGAGGCATTTCTGAGAATACCTTCATTTGTGTTCCACAGTATAGTAACGAAGTCATAGATTTGGAACGACGTGGGACAATGACGTACAGTAAAGCGTTCAAAAGCTCTCGTTTTTAAAAACAAACTTACCTGAATCCCTTGATTGGTTAATGCAATTCCTCGATTTGTTTTTCTCTTTTGTAGTGTCTTTCCTTTTCTTTTTGCTCTCTTTTATTGTGGCATCCAAAGGTGGTACGTGAAAATCCTTTTTAACTGAAATCTCCCGGCGCATGTTTGTTGTTTGAGAATCGCCTTTAATCCGCCTGTCTCTAAACGATGCCATAATTCAACACATTACTTACTGACGTGCTATTAACGTTCTATTAACTCAATACAATTTCAAAAGAGATATTCTTACATTATTAAATTGTAACGTCTAAAATATAACCTAGTTGGTAGCGCGCAAAACTCAGCGTTCTATCAGCATGAAGGTCGTTTGAGCGTGATGACGCATCTCCATGGAAACAGAACTCCTTCTACGTGCCCAGTAGGAATAGAGAAACAATCCGGTGTTCGCACATACATATCACCTATTTGATTCGCCTGTATACATAAGAAAACCTGCCATTATATTACATTTGTACACAACCTACAGTTAACCTTTAACAAGAAGTGCAAAGTGCGAATAGTATTCAACTTAAAAGTGATCATACGACCTGTTTTTGGCTCAGACACTGACCCTATACTTAGAACAAGGCCATCAGTTAGAGAAAAGAACATGGTGCTGTGCAGCCAAACTTAGCAAAAAATGTTACAGAGGGAGAAACGACCAAAAATTTATTTTACAGACGCAGGCCCTTTTTGTTTCTGTCCTTTTCAGAGCAATATCTGTTTATAACAGCACGTGTGCTTTTCTCATACCTTAAATGAATGTTTTATTATTGTGTACACACGTGGCATGTTGAAATTATTATTTTTGTTAAAATTAACTTTAGGGGGAAAGCACTGAGGATGTTCAGTAAACTTTCACACGTACAGATGATTGGCTGGAAACGGACCGTCCCTAAGCAGGGAACATTTTAATTGGTCGAACCCGTTTGGACCCGCCCCTTTTCTTGGGAGTCGAGGTTTAACGTTGGTTGAAGTGGAAATCACTCACAATCTACGGAAGACAGTCGTCATAGCGAAGCCTTGACGTCGCAGATCCGGCGGCCAGCTGTTACTAATCGCGTCACTCCCTTTGCCAGCTGATCGCAGACACCGGTAAACGTGAGAGCCGAGAACGGAGGAATCACCAGTAAGGTGAGCATTTATGTAAATCAACTTTTCAGACATTAACCAGCTTCGTAGTCAATATAAACCGCAGTCTGCTTCTGTCGAGTTTTGGATAGGACAGCTTTATTAGCTCCGGGGAAAGGCGAGGCAGTTCACTTAGGTGGGGCGGAAAAAAATCCGACTCCTCAGAGGTACGAATGCGCGTTATATTCGCGATCAAATTAACAGTTATAATATTAGAACAGGCCACCGTCGAATATGTTGGATACCGGGCGGAGGTCATTACATAAGTTTCATTCCATTATACCGGCCAAACTTCCAGCCTTACGTTACTAAAGCCTTTACTCGGAGCGAGAGTAATCTCTGTATTTAAAATTCACTGAAGAAAAATCTAATCCGACGAGGCACAGACCAGTTGAATAAATACAAGATAGTTATTTAGTACAATCAGTACGTCAGTCCTTTTTTTTCATTGCTGCATATATGCCAACGTGTCTGCTAAAGTGTGTTTCCTGATTTGGTTGGGTAAGAACATCCTTATGTAATTCATTCACCTCTGATGAGGAAACCTCCTTAGCTTTTGCTCGATGTGTGACGTTACAATCGGTTTTGCTGGTCATTGAACGTTTTAGTGGAATATTACAGATTTAGGAAGTGACGTAGCACACGTTACATGCTTTGCTATTTTATTTAGTTTTACGTAATTCTATGTGTTAAAAATATAAATTTAGTTACATTTACTTTGTTATTAATAATTACATGTTTTTTCTATCCCATGATATAAGATAAGTTACTATAATAACATTTAAATACCAGGGACTATACTAGTATAGTTTAATGTCTAATTTAATGTTTAAAGTCGTGTTTTTTTTAATTATTAAATATAAACTAGAAAAATGTGTTGTTGAAACTAGTGTAAAGTCTACATGTAGTTTGTCTGTGAAGAGCAGGCCTCAAAATGCCCTGAAGTGTTTTCTAAAGATGTCACTTAGTGTCACTCGTATCAGCAACAATCATTGAAAAGACGCTCCTTGTGACATTCTGTATTTGTATCATTGTTTTTTTATCCAGCTAGCTTAGTTTTCCAATCATAGCAAGTCAACACTTTCACCACGCACCTAAAAATAGAGCGATCTTCTGAATTGGTGTGTTCAAATCGAAGTACTGTTGTGCAGTTACAGCATACAAAAGCTAACATGGCCACCTTTTCCCCTCATGTTTGAGTAGTCCATTTCTAAAGTCGGACTGCGCTATATCTTGTTGCGGAAGGTGGGTTCCAGAACCAGCTGTAATAAGAAGCAAATGTGTTTTCTACTGACAAAACCACATTTCTTTTTATAGATGATTTCAATGTTGAGGTATGACTGCACCATACTTTCTTCAGTAATAATTGCCATGATGCAGAAACAATGTTTTTAAATAAAAAATGGCATATTTCTATGTTGATGCCGGTGCATTAAAATGGCCACCATTTGCCCTGCCTGCAGAATCCATGGCAAGTCAGTACTCGGTCATATCTGATTCACCCTCAGGCTTTGCAGTGCGCTGATTTTATAAAAAAAAAAAGTTCTCTCCACCCTTAACCGGCGAAGAGTGATGGAGACATCTTCCCACCCTGTTCTACAGAACTCGCACCAGTCTTTTGTTCGCTCATAGATATCACTTTGTCAGCCCTGAAAAAAGGCATTAGCACAAAGTCACAGTATAACTGTATGGTTAGTGCTTATGAAGGCCAACTGATCATGTTGTTGGCTGAAGTTGAGCAGTTTAATTGTGCAAACACTTTTGAAAACAAGGGTCAAAGGCGTCTTGGTACCATAAGACACGTTTTCTTTTTTGTGCTGACTATGTAGGCTAGTGTGTTAGCCATTAGCAATAGCGAGCTGACCTTAATGTTTCCCTTTTCCATTCACGCATTGCAGATTGTGTACACCCAGACCGACCGGATCAATAGATCGACTGGTGATGGGGGAACGAGACGAGCATGTTCAGATATGCAAACATTGTCGATTCAAACTAATTTGCTTGCAATGCTGTGACACCCCAGGTAATCTCATGGGTTGAAATAAATATCCATTTATTGTGTTAAGGTGATTTGTGTAGCATGTGATGTGGTGAGTTCAAAGATTTGAGGCAGAATAAATGCTAATAAGCATTAATTACCACATGAATTATTTATTTATTTATTAATACAATTTACAAATGATTACAACAGAAAATTGTCAAATTAATGTTTTTTTTCTTTTCTCACTTTAAATGCTTTTATCTTAGTGTATGATTTGTAAAATTATGCATTTTAATGTCCTTAAAATATGTATGATATATATGTATCATATGTATGATTTTCCTGAAGTTGCTCGATAGCTCACCTGGTAGTAAACATGTATAACAGTCACTTGGTCACACTAGAAGATGGTCTGGTTGCTTCAGCGAGTGAATGTTTCTCTTATGATTATTTATTAACGCTATCTGTTACATTTAGTGTAGCTAATACGTTATTTTACAATGTGATTAACCTTTTACCACCACTCACCCAAAATGTAAACTTTTGTTTCCCTGGATATTTTACTTTAAAGTGAACACACGAGATGCAACAAAATATTATTTTGCAGGAATGTCACCCCAGGCACATTTCATTTTGGGGTCTGGGACTTTTAAAATGGTATCACATCTTTTAATATGAAGAAAAAAAATAGAATGGGTTATTTATATACCCAAAATGACCCCACCTACTTCTGTGAAACACAAAAGAATACATTCAGAAAGTGGTTCAAGCTGCTTTGAATGAAACAAAGTAGTGGATAGGGACAAGGGGCAGAAAAGCCTCAAACTACATGAACTGTTTTTTTTTTTCTTTGTGTGAGAATGAAACATTTGAGTCACGCACCATTTTCAAACTGTTTATCATGTTTGTGATTGTTCTATGCATCATAGATGACATTATGTCTGAGTTGTGCTCTCAAGGCCTTACCTTGTCCTCTGGCCTCCACCCCCAAAGCCTGCTGATTCATGTCTGCGTGTCTGCGCCGGCTCGCTGGATGGGGGAGGGTGGAATGAACGAGGGACACAGAGTACTGAGAAAGAATGGTAGATGATTACCAAATGCAGCACGGGGAGGGAAAGAAGATGGAAAGTGCGAGCAACCTGAGTCTGTGTCATGGAGTTCGTATGATTCGGTATATGTGATGTTTTTGTGCGATGGAAAATATAGACTCTTTTGAGACAAAACATGCTTGTTAGCAAGAAATTTATTTCAGTGCATCTTGGTTGGGATCTGAGGAATGATTTGCATTCTTGGGCTTCGTTTGGGAAATCCAAACATCGTGATTGACAAATTTCTTTTTTCTGTGAATTTATGTAAGAATGACTTGCAAATGTGCAGCAACTTGTGCAAAGAATGATTTAGATATACGTTCAAGGTCTTTTTTTAAATACACTGTTCAATAAAATAAAGTACCAGGATGGCACATCAATGCGAGCCGTGGCAAGGTTTGCTGTGTCTGTCAGCATAGTGTCCAGAGCATGGAGGCGCTACCAGGAGACAGGATAGTACATCAGCAGACGTGGCAGCAGGACTGCTACCTCCGCCTTTGTGCAAGAAGGAGCACTGATGTAGCACTGCAAAATTACCTCCAGCAGGCCACAAATGTGCATTTGTCCACTCAAACAGTCAGAAACGGACTCCATGAGGGTGGTATGAGGGCCTGACGTCCATAGGTGGGGGTTGTTCTTGCAGCCCAACACTGTGCAGTAAGTTTGGCATTTGCCAGAGAACACCAAGATTGGCGAATTCACCACTGGTGCCCTGTGCTCCTCACAGATGAAAGCAGGTTCACACTGAGCACACGTGACCGAGTCTGGAGACGCCGTGGAGAACGTTCTGCTGCCTGCAACATCCTCCAGCATAACTGGTTTGGCAGTGGGTCAGTAATGGTGTGGGGTGGCATTTCTTCAGCCCTCCATGTGCTCGCCAGAGATAGCCTGACTGTCATTAGGTACCAGGATGAGATCCTCAGACCTCTTGTAAGACCATATGCCGATGCGGTTGGCCTTGGGTTCCTCCTAATGCAAGACGATGCTAAACCTCATGTGGCTGGAGTGTGTCAGCAGTTCCTGTAAGAGAAAGCCCACCTGTTCCCCAGACCTGAATCCAATCGAGCACATCTGAGACATCATGTCTCGCTCCATCCACCAATGCAACGTTGCAGCGCAGATCCAGGTTTGGGAGGAGATCCCTCAGGGGGCCATCCGCCATCTCATCAGGAGCATGTTCAGGCGTTGTAGGGATGTCATACAGTCAAGTGGAGGCTACACACACTACTGAGCCTCATTTTGACTTGCTTTAAGGACATTACATCAAAGTCGGATCAGCCTGTAGAGTGTTTTTCCGTTCAATTTTGAGTATGACTTCAAATCTAGACCTCCATGGGTTAATAAATTTAATTTCCATTGGTCATTTTTGTGTAATTTTTGCTGTCAGCACATTCAACTATGTAAAGAACAAAGTATTTAATGAGAATATTTCATTCATTCAGATCTAGGATGTTATTTTGGTGTTCCCTTTATTTTTTTGAGCAGTGTTTATGCATTCATTTATGTACTCTGAAACTGTGTAAAATATATTGAAGAAAATAATAACTATTCTTATTTATCTGAAATAATGTAGTAAGGATAAAATAATAAAAGCATGTTTTTTTTATTTATTTTTTTAAATCAATAAATTTTTTTTCTATTCCTTTGTTACTTAAATTATGGTAAATTTTAAGCTTTACAATCAGTCCATAACAATAAAAATAATGAAAAAAGAATTCAAATTGTTTTACATATAAATTTAAACGTCAGAATCAATAATGGTTTTGTAATAACAGGGAGAAGAAATGTGTGGTTGTTGAACATGTCTTCCATTATTTTTAAAAAGTAATCTTTTATCTTGTTTTTATCTTCTAGGTTTGTAGTGGGTGCTGATGAGTGAATATTGGCTGACCGACCGCAGTTCTTCTCTGGCAAACTTTATGACCCTGTCCTGATGCTAAAGCTGCCAGCTGAAGAACTGTTGTGGTCAGCTCTACCCAGCATGCACCATTTTCTTCTGAGAGGGCTGTGGATCTTATTGATTCTGGATCATCTCTCTTGGAGAAAATTCAGACTTTATTGCTATTGAAGTAAAAAATATCTTATGTTTAAAAAATATATATAATAATAATAATAATAATAGTAAATGTATAGTATGTATGTAAAGAAATATAGAATTTTTGCAGTGAAATTTTCTTAGATGTAAAAAAAAATATTTTGTATAATTCAAAATGGTTGACTTCAAGCCATTCTTTATTAGGAATTTTTAAATTGTGGCTTGGGTAACAACTGATAATCTATAATTTTTTTAAAAGTATGTTGTTGTTTTGCCTTGTCTGTTGAATAAACAAAATGAATAAACTGTTGAATAAACTAAATGAAAATCAAAATTTCATGAGTCATGTATAAAAAAACCTTTTAATTACACTATAAGCCTAAACTATTGTTATCGGGTCCTCATTTGTGTGAGCTATGAGACATTCATGTGTTATGAGTGTTAGGGCATCAGTGGTCAGTTGGACACAGGGGTGTTGCGCTATTGACGATAACCGTGATATTCAAATAATGAAATATTAACATGGTGTTAATTCTGGGTGTGACAATATACCGGTTTTGGCGATAACCATGATATATATATAACATGATATAAAAATTTACATGACTCTTATGATTACATCAAACTAAATTAGCCAGCGCTAGTGCTTGGTTGATCTCCCAGGTGGCAGTATTGCGCCTTAACGCTGACACCTGCTGCACGCAAGAATCATGACGAGTGAGAAGCTTTGACCGCATCCGAAAAAAGTAAGCTCGCCAGTACAGCGGCTTTTTGGGTTCAGAGAAAACAGGTCAATCCTCGCGTACTCCCGCTCTACATATTTTGGATGTCTCTTTTAGTTAACACACCTGATTCTGATCATCAGCTCGTTATAAGTGCGCTCCGTGCATGGCAGTGTCCCTTGCTCCCTACTTCCTGAGCAGGCGAAATCCGTTAAAGTTTACTTCACTTCGCAACATTAATTCATGGATTTGTGTGACATCATATACCTCTGTTAATAAACACAATTTGTTCATCGCACGCTTCAATGCCCTTTGAATGGAACGTATATTGGGATTGAGAACCGCTGCCTGATAACAGTCTGCAGAATCTGTGCGAAGAGGGGCAGCAGCATCACCCCCTCGCGGATTATGCCCTTTTACATTACATTACTTTTTTAGTTTATCGCAGTGCCATGCACGTAATGCCTCATCTATGCTACCATAGTTTAAAAATAAAGTATCAGTTGATGTTAATATTTATTTGTCATACTGTTGATTTTCGGCATATTTTCTCTCTAGCTTCAAAGCAGACAGAGGAACCCAGAGTGCAATGCATGTGCCCTGTTTATCTGTCTCCCGTTCCTTGAATGGGTAAAAAAGAAAGACTAAACAAACAAACAAAGAAAATAAAGTCTGCTAAAGTCCCCCTCACCCTGTGATGGAGAGAGGCCCATGGAGTACTTCACAACTACATTTTAGTTTTTCTTGTTATCGAACAAATCAGAAAAAATATCATCATTGTGCTTTAGGAGGTTCACTCGGGACTTGATTCAGGGCTGGGACAAGACTGGTGTGGACTGGGAACCGCAAGTATTTTGTACGGCACTCCTGGCCCTGAATCCGGAAACCGAATTCACAAACGGCTCCTTGGACCATGATACAGGGTTAGGACCCGTTATTTGCGGGCTGGGAACGGCGAGGATTTTGGACGGCACCCCTGGCCGTAATTTAGGGACTGGAATCGGCTCCTCTGGCCGAGTATCAGGAACCGGATTCGGGAACGGCACATCTGGCTGTAATTCTGTAACTGCGGAACGGAATACACAGGGATCTGGACTCGCTTTTGGAGAGCTGGCACAAATTGACCCTCATACTGTGCCATTCTTTGGGGTGCTGGCACTGATCTACCTCCATATTGCGTCGATCTCTGAGGCCGACCCCGGCGAATAGCAAGGCGAGAGCCGGTCAGCTGCGGATAGCTTCTGGGTTTTCTGGAGAAGACAGCCATCTAGGCATAGCATGTGATGGCGCACAGGGCCGTGAATGCAGACCGAAGTCTGCAGAGATGAACGCATTCGGGAATGCGTGACAGCTGCACCATTTTATACGTCAAAAAGGTGGGATTCAGGACTATTACCCCATATATGTAAGGTATTTTTTTTCTGACTTCATTTTTAATTAAAAAAAGAAAAAGTGAACTCTATGTTTAAATAAAACTTTTATGTAGTCATGCATCCATCCATTCTATTATCCAAGTCTATTTCCTTTTTAGGGTCATAGGGAGCATCTTGAGCCACAGGAAACTCCCTAGATGGAGGGCCAATCAATCATAAGGCTCTCACAAATCTTTTAAAAAGCATCCTTTGATATACCAGAAAGTGTAAATGTTTAGTTTTATTTCGACATAATGGCAGTTTAACTCCCTGGCTCAATTTACCCCCACTAGGGGCAAGTTGAGCCAAGAGACCACTTTGTTTTTTGAAAACAGTTCATTTTAGACCCAAGGTGATTGTTACCAAGAATCCACCACATCCTGAAATTGCTATACATATTTAAGTGGGTCCATTACTGTCGTCATCTTAATTTAAACACACTGTAAATAAATACTGGCTCAACTCACCTTGCTCTGCCGTACTTGTAATCAGACTACAATTACTTTTATTATTGATCACCTGATATAATACTACATATTATTTATACTTTAAAAAAATATTCAGAATTCATTGATTCTCTGTAATCCTTTCATTTTTTAGATTAATATTATTATTTTTTTTGTCTGATTATTACACAGAACATTAAAAAGCCACATAGAATTTGACGAACTGGATTTACAAAACTAATTTAAATATGTATTTTTTTTTCTCAGACTTTTAACATTGCATCAACTTCTGAATGAACTACCAATATGTATTTGAATTGTCACTCAGTGTGTTAATTAACCATGTAGTTATTATTATGCATTTGAAGGGTTTTTGTGTTTCAAACACATTAAAAAAAATACACAAACTTACATTACTACTTATTTACAGTACATCTAATGCAGGGAAACTCTTTTTTTTAAATCATCTGATGTATCTAATATATTATCATGCTTTCACCTAATATATCTTGTTCCTCCTGAGATTTTAATCAAATAAATAAATAATTAAGTAACACACTGGGATATTTACTGTTATCTGACATTATGAGACACAGACAAAAAAGTGTATTTTTTAATTTGTCATTTTAAAATGATTTGTTTTATATATTTTTTTTATTTTTTATTAGCTTCACAAACCCCATGCAGTTCCTGTACAAACTTCTTGATGCAATTTAATGTTTAAAAACAATTTAATGTTTGTATGATAATTATGTTCTTTCTCTTTTATCTCAGGTATTTAAGTACTTATTAATTTTTGTATTTTTTTTACTAACCATACTGCTTTTTTCCCCCTGTAATCTGGAATTGGTAACAGACTACAGTTTATAAGTAGCCTTACCCAGTGGGTGCGTTTTTGTGACCAAAGGCTTTATTTTTATTTTTCAGAATCATAAACGTAGAATTACATGAACTGAAATGGATGTAATACAGCGTGCAAGAAAAATAACCAGATCAGTAAAAAAACAACATATAATCTCACCGGGAGTCATTAGATTAGAATCCGTTTTGCACAGAAAGGAACGAATTAAAGCGTCTTGGTCCACATATAAAAGATGCGTGCGCGTGCGTCAATTAAGGCGTGTGAGTTCACCAATCAAATGCCGCGGGTCTTATGTCGTTCCCAATGCAAACTGATCGATTTACACAAAGTACCCAGATTCGCATCTCCAATGTAAGACGAGAGTAGTAAATATTGATGGAGTGGATGGATGTCCAATAGGTGTACGAATATCTCGCTCGAAATGGGCAGCTGGATTAAATTCAAGATCTTATGCCGATCGAGATAACTTCATAAAAATAGTGCATATTTGATGTTGTTCTTGCACAAAGGGATCTATTCCGAGAGAGATGGCTATTAACACGGACGCCCCTCACGCGACACATGCCCTGGGCGAGAGAGCCGCGCTGCAATCCACCGATTTTGGAGATACTCAGAAACTTCTTGACATCTCAGACCAAGAGCTGAAAAGAGAATTAAACCACTCGCCTTCTGATACACACCTCGCGAAGTGTCTTGAAGCGGAACAGAACGAGCAGACTGCGGTTAACGTTGACTTGGAGCCCAGCTCTCCGTCGCGGGTCAGCTTCGGCCGCCCGTCGTCGCCCACGCCCGGGGAAGGCGAGCCCTGCAGCTTCATGTGGGTAGCCGTGATCTCCTGCTTCTGCCCCGCCGTTCCGATAAACCTGTTCGCGCTTTATTTCGCGCATATGGTGAGTGGTGTCCCTGGAGTTAAACTTATTAATTAGCCTTCTTTTAGAGTTAAACTTAATTACTTTTAGCATTCACATTTAGTAATGTTAGCTTAATGAATTAGAAAGCAGACATAATAAACCCTTTTTATTTCTGTTTAGGGTGGCTCATGGGGCTTCTAATATTTCATGAAGCGGCCACCATATGTATTTATAAAAGCTTGCTTATCCACTGTTTTATTTCAGGCTCGGTCCATGATACAAACAAAGGATTATGATGGGGGAAGAAGACTTGGGCGTCTAGCTTTGTTGCTTAGTATCGTTTCCATTGTTGTGGGTCTGGCTATAGTCCTTTATCTGTTGATGACAGGTAAACTATATCTCTCTTTCTTTAGACTACCCACACATGTTGGTTTTTGTGATATATGGTGACTCTCCATAGGCGTAATGGTGTTTATACTGCACAGACTGTATGTGATATTGCCCTACACTGACCCTACACCTAAACCTACCCCTTACAGGAAAATGTGCATTTTTAGATTTTCAAAAAACTTCATTCTGTATGTTTTATAAGCCTTTTGAATTACGGGGACACTGAAAATATATCATAAATCACCTTCATATTGTAATACCCATGTCATTATACAAATTTGTGTCCTCATAAACCACAAAAACATGCACACACACACACACACACGCACAGGGGAATAGATGTCGGCCTACTTGTTGCATCCAACTCAACTTTGATAACATTAAACTGTTAATTTCAATATTATAAAATTATAATTTATTGTATTTTAATTCCATTTTGCATATGCAATCAGTATTATTATTTTTTCTCTCAAATGTGGTTTGTTGCACTTAAATATCTCTCTTATTGCCTTCTCTCTCCCAGAAACATAATTGTGAGCATTGATGTAAACGAGTATTGGAGCTATAACCAAAGAAGATGGATGATGAATGCCATGTAAAATCCTTCGGAAAAAAATATCAATTTATATTATATAGGGTACAGTGTTAAGCTAAAGTATTTGTTTATTTGTTTTTCTTTTTTTGTGACAAGGACTCATGCTTACAGAATATGTTTACAGACAGTGCATTAGCACCAACCTAATTTTTTGCACTAAATCCTAAATGAATTTTAGTCTTTTTAAAATTATGAAGTACATAAATTATTATACAAATAGCTCTTCAAACAAAATAGAATAATTAAAAATAATATTCCTAAGTGAAATCTATACATTTTGGTCCCACTTTATACTGTGTCCCTAGTACTTGTGTACTTTCATAGTAACTAAATGTGTATGTAACCACAGTGTATGTAACCACAGTGTAAGTACACACCGGTACATAGTATCTACAGCTGTAATATTTCTGTAACAACACACCTGTAACACCCCTCAGAATGGTGTGTGTGTGTAAGTACAAATGTGTAACAGGACATTGGTAACAACACTTTTTGGTAATGAAAGTACAAATGTGTAACAG
>JAUCMT010000051.1:11936740-11957403 GCA_032357475.1 Enteromius thamalakanensis
CAAACTAACATCCATTACTATCTTTACCTTCCATTCTATCTAAATATAAAAAGCGATTTAATTATGTATTTTTGCACATCCATTCTAAACACTGTTTTTTAAAAGGGAGCATGCGCAAAAAAGGCTAAGGGAACCTCTGAGTATGACGTATGACTCAAAGATCAAATAAAGCAAAATGACAGTTAACAAAAATAATAAATTAGTCAATATTTGTCATGTGCAACACAGCAGCATCTTGGAGATCTCTAATCAGTTTAATAGCAGATGGTATATCTTTACGACATACATGTGACGTCATTAACTAACGTGGTTCAAACGACGGAGATTCGACCGTGTTCGAGAAACAGTGCATCATACTATGGTAGTTTATTAGCGAGTTACATCGTTGTTCGGGAAACGCACTCCAGGACCGCTCTATGCAAATACAGAAGCCAGGTGGCAGCCAATCACCTTCATCCTGTTCAAGAGCAGCAAACTGAGGATACATTTTTAAACTCATTATTACGGCGGCCACCAATCGCTTTTTATGTACTGGGATTAAATATTGGAGACACCAGGCGTGTAATCAAGGTCATACTAGGCATGTTAGAAACTTCCATGCAGGTGTGTTGAGGCTAGTTGGAGCCAAACTCTACCAGACACATGGCCCAGTTTGGACAGCCCCGAGTTAAATAAAATGTCACAAATACTACATTAATGTTATACAATTCAATATCAAACAATATGCATACCACATAATAAGCCTTTGCAAGTGATTTAAACATGTCTTCATCAACAGAGTCAAGGGAACTGGGGTAGACGACTCCCCTAAACCCTAGAGAAAACAGCAGCAGTACGGTAATTTATAAATACATATATATTTTAAGAAGAAAAAAAAAAAAGATATTTATATATATAAAAAAACAAGCCACTTTCTGTACCTCCACGTATACTTGCAGACAGTACAAAGAAGTGATCCTTGATCCAGTTCATCACTGCTTGGGTTTCTGCTTCAACAGAATTTCCCAATCCTGGCTGTTTAGGGAAATTTGCATTCAGGTCAACACGGTGACTATTACCGTGTCCAATAACCCTTAGGTCTCCTGAGACCTGTTTGCTGTGAGCTATGAGAACAAAAGGAAGGTAAATACAGAGGATAACAATAAAACAACCTGCTAATGTATGTGCTTTTACCTTTTAGTGCTAATTCATATCCATCTGGGTTCATGGAAGGCATGATGTAAATTCTTGTGCTATTGACCAGACGTGTGACCAGTGGATCTTGGCCATAATTGCGGCACAAGTACTCAACCAGGTTTAGGAGAATCTCACGTCCGATAAACTCATTTCCATGCAAGTTACCCAAAATCATGACCTCTGGTTTGCCTGGATGAAGAGATTATCAGTTGAGAAATATTTTTATATTGTATATGTACGTGATCTTGTGCAGTCGCACCTTTCTGATCAACACCAGGATTGGTGGATATCTCCATTACATAAAGATTTCTGCCCTGCACTGATCGTCCAGCAGAGCTCAGGTAAGTGATGGAAGAATGGACAGCACTAAGCAGTTGCAAGAACGTCTCCATTTCACTATAGCTATGATATCGGAAATCCAAAGTATGGATTGGAGACCTTGAGGTGGGAGGCCCAGGTGTGTCCAGACCTTCATGGATTACCACAGGTTCTTCAGTGGAATCTAGCATTAACATCTCCTCTAGAGGCTTCTCAAGAGTGAAGTTTAACAGCGTGGCTTTGCCTTCAATCACTGGCACATTCTTGACAGTATTTGAAAGGTAACTGAAGGAAACAAATTTCCATTGGACCAATTCCATTTCATAATTGTTCTTTTATGAATCTATATAATTACCCAGGTGAGCTTGCAGTGATGTCATATCTTCCAGGCAGAAGCAGACGATAATAATCACCAAACATCCAAGTTGTGATGTTGTGATCAGTTCCAGAAATGGAGATAGTTGCATCTGGAAGACCAAAGCCTGATCTGGTCATTACAAAACCTCTTACTCCAATATGAGCCTATAAAAAAAAAGGAAGTGAAAAAGTTTGTTTATAATTTATGGAACTACACAAAACATTCAAATCAACTCACTTGGTGTATGAAGGCAAGAAGGGCCTCCTTGTTATTGGTCCATTCACCGAAAAGCAGAGAAGCTGGTGGATACTTGCAGCAGCTCAAATCAAAAGTGACTTCAAAGCAGTTCCCTTTGAAGTAGTTGTAATCCTGCATCCCCCCTGTGCACAGACAGGACACCAAATCATAAAACCAGTTCAATGAAGTTCCACCTGAGTACAAGGCCTAATTTTAATGTCAAACTGTGATACCATCATGCAAGCTTTTGTCTGGATTATCAGGACAGCCAGGATTGTCCATCCTCATAACAGGATGGTTCTCAGTGTAGGTTTGTGCTAAATGGCGAAACAGAGCATGATCTGCTGTCAGCACTGAGGTTGCAGAAGAACTGCCGTCATCAAAGGGGTAGATGGCCATCACTGAGCCCCCATGGAGACTACCAGACAAGACAAACCTTGAAAAGACAACACAGAGGAAGGAATAATGTTGGGCAACACTTCTTGAGAACAGATCTGACTTGTGAAAATCTCAGATCAGAAGAAAGAGAACATTACACCACTGAATAATTGGGTTCATCACTGAATAATCACAAATTCATGTTTTCCAGGCTAGAATAAAATACAATCTCTCTCTCTTTTAAAAAAGGTAATTAGTTAAATTTAAATTATTGCATTCACATTTGTTTTGATATTTTGAAGTGCATACAATATTTTAAGTTTATGCAGTATTGTTTAATACCATACACAAATATACTTCGTATTAGTGACCATGTGTGCCATTTTTCCCCAGATGCACTTGGCCAGGTTTTCTATATTGGTTAAAATATCTAGGTTATGATTTTGTTTGCGTGTACAGATTGATCAGTGTATGACATCAGTTTCTTATATTTTCAAAATGCTCTCGAGGTACATCAAAGCTATAGAGATCCTGGCCAGGACACGTCCAGGACAAATGTCACGTATAGTCACCCTAGCAGTATTGTGTGTTTTATTGAGATAGAAATATATATATTTATTTATTTTAATAAGAACATCTCCATTTCACTATAGGTATGATATCGGAAATCCAAAGTATAGATTGGAGATATATATATATATATATGTGTATTTATTTATTATTTATATATATATATATATACCCAAACAAACAAACATACATACTTTTTCCCAAGAATCCATTTCATGACAGCTGTGACCTCCGGTAGGTCTTCTGAGGTCTTAGTAAAGGACTCATCCCGATCTGGGAAACTCTCATCGAGGTCAAAATGTTTGGCGTTCACGCGGCCTTCGCTGCTTCCAGTGCAGTCCCCCTCGACCGCGCGCTCAAAGCCGTCAGGATTCATGCTGGCCATTATATAGATGTCGGTCCGGTTCACCAGCTCTGTTACTCTCGCATCGCGGCCATACTGAGTCAACAGGTACTCAATCAGATACATCAACAACTGTCTCGACAAAGCCTCGTCCCCGTGGATGTTTCCTACATACTTGAACCTCGGTTTGCCCGGCACGTCTCTAGTTGGATTCGTTGTTATTCTCATGACCCAAAGTTTCCTTCCCTCGACAGACTGGCCGATGCTTGAAAGGCTGCAAATATGCGCGTAATTTTGAGAAAAACCTTCAAGACGATTGGTCATATCAGCGTAGTTGTAATATCCTTTGTATGTTTCATAGTGAACTTTGCTGGTGCGTCTTAAACCAAGTATTTGTTGCGGAATTATTAAAATATGCGGCAAAATTAGCCACAAAGTATGCATTATGTGATCGTAGTAGCTTAGTAACTTATTTTATTTTTATTTTTTTCTAAAAAATTTTTGTTAGTTGTTTTAATTCTTAGATGCCTTTTTGTTGAGCCATCACAAATTGTTGATCACTGACCTGTCAATGTGCAGGTTAAACGCATTGAAGGAAAATTAGGGACTCTTAATAGCTTACACTTGGCATAATCAGTATACAATTGGTTCGCACAGGGTCAAACCAAAACCTGGATTAAACCACTGTCGTTTGTAAAGGGGTGGTTGTCAATTTTCCTTTTAAAAAAAATATAGCCTATTTCTAACCGTTAAGATTAAGTTAAATGTGTATACTATAAAATGTATTTATGTCATAAGTTTCTTTTTCAGCTCCCATAATAGACCAAAAAAACAGCATGTTGTACACAGCTTAAATTTAAAGTGTAAATACTCTAAAATATAAAGGCATCTGTATTTTTATGTTAAAAAAAGAGTATATGTTCACCCATTTTAATATATATATATATATATATATATATATATGCCTTTAGAGATATAGAGTATAATTTTAACAAAATTAATAAATAAATAGAATACACTTATACTGTAGGGCGATGCTTGAAATCCCTATTCTTTTTTTGTATCTGTTTATGTTTATATATTTTTTGCATTATCACATTAAGGAGGGAGAACCAGATGGTCATATGTCACTTTTTGGGTGAAAAAATCTAGATGGGCTCTTTCTACTGGCAAAAGTATACTGTCAGCCATTAGTGTTCAAAATTTTCTGTTTTATAAATAATTAAATCAATACACAAAGTCAGATCAAGGTATAGCATAACTTTTGTTTTGGTCCTGTAAAGTTGGTGAAGTGTCACTTACGCCTTCCCAGCTAACAATTTTACATTATAAAAATGTTCCCATAACGTTCTAAGAACGTTCAAAACATCCAGTTTTTAGATTTTGTATTAATGTTCTTATTTGGTTATAAGAACTTTCAACTTTCAAAATGTTATTCTGAATGTTTTGTAATCTTTTGGAATCTTGTAATATTAATGTTCTAAGAACGTTATTGAAAATGCAATGATATCGTTTTTAGAAAGTTTAATTTACAACTCAATGATAATGTTTCTAATATTAATGTTTTTAGAACATTCCATTAAGAACTCAGTGGTAATGTTTATAATGTTTTTAAAACGGTCCACCAACAACACAGTAATTACGTTTTTATCAATTACAGAACGTTAAGGAAACGTTATACTAACATTATGATAACATAAAATTTTTTGATAACTTAAAGAGAATCTTTAGAAAACCTTAACCAAAGTTATTAGAACGTTCCCTGTTACCTGGGTTTCTGTCCATTTAATTTACAGTCATTTTATATGTTGATAAAGTAGCATCTGAAAGGTGATTTAGTGATTTACGTTTTGATGACATCATTAATTTATTAATAAACTTACTTTAACTGGAAGATTGAGTGTTTGCTATTGTTCTCTTGCATTAAAGTCTGTAAAGTTGCTTTGACACAATCTGTATTGTATAAAGTACAAGTGCTATATAAAAAAAAATGTTATTGACTTACGTTTGACATATAATTAAATAAGAGCCCCATCTGTTGCCATGTGATTAATGCAAATTCTGAGACGTTATATCTTTTCATTTCAAATTTTAATGTTAGACAATTCATCACACCTTTTCTGAAAATTACTGATGTGAGAGTTCGGTGTTTGTTGTAATATTCATATAAGGTCAGGAAAGATCCAGACGCCACAGTCAGCTGATATCAATTATTCTGTTTTTTTGTACCTTTAGCTTTTATGCTCATGTTCTTTATTCATCAAATATCATACAGAAGTTGACCATAGAAACTGCAACGGCTATGATCATGATGATCGAGTCATGACTAAAGAAGAGCAACGCTCCCGGCTTCTCACCGCACCACGTCTGTTCTGCTGTCATCATACAGGACATCATTCCTGTCGTCAATAGTTTGTCTTTCTCTCCTCGTGTGGTGGGTAAAAAACATGCTGTGGACTTGTTACATTATAGTGTAGCACCAGTATACCAGCCTGTCGTCCAGGTCGACAAACCATTCTGCAAGGCTGGGAACGGAGGGATAGAGGAAGTGGAAGTTTGAAGGGCTCGGAAGGAGAGGGAAGTGATGAAGGACACGGCTGGTTCCTCTCAGTGCTGGATCCTACGGATAGACTGGATCTGAGGGGTCTGAGCGTGGCAGCCGTACTCCCTGTAGTGCCTGTACTCGCCTCCGTGGCAGTCGCACTCCATAATGTACTGGTAACCACGGTAACCGGGATACTGGTAGCATACCCAGCTGGAGAAATAGGGACAGAGAGGTGGCGTGTTACCATGGAGGCCAAGTAAAGCGCTTGACGCCAGGCTTTTTCAGTTACAGATCAAAGGCAACATCCATTCGGCCAATCGTACTTACGCGCCACTCATGACTTGGATGGAGCCGACCTCCTTGTTGCACCATCCCATAGCCTGCAGGGAGGGGTAGTCATTGCACACCTCCCACTGCCTTCCAGTCATGTTTTCACACTCGAAAAGCGTCATACGGCAATCATTGTGCATCTGATTCACAATGGGGAGAGAAATACATACAACTTGTTGAATGCCCTGTTAAATGAAAATCTTATACGAAAGACTGGTTACCTTTAATTTCATTACTTGCAATTTGAATTAATCTCACAGGATGTTGAATTGGTACAAATGAAACTCCAACAGGGAATTGTATTTACTGCAGTGTAACACAACTTCTTTTTAATTAGACTAGCACAACAAAATGGATATTGGATTCTAGGAAATGTTCTTCGATCATAACCCATAAAATGACCATGAAAATGCTAAAAAAAGAAGCTAAAATAATTAAATGATTTAAATAATAATTAAATCTTAATCTATCTTATTATAAGTCACATATCAAACATGAAAACATTTTAGAAATAATTTAAAAATATGCATTTTAAATAAATATGTTAGGTAAAAATGTATTATGTTTTGATATGATAACTTTTTATTAAATTTAAATGATAGGGCTATACATAATTAAATAAATGAATAAATAAATAAATGACATTAATATTAGTTAAATTTATATTTGATAGCATAAATTATAGAATAAATACATAAATAAAAGTAGGTTTCCAGACATTGATTATTAATATTTTATACACATTTGATTTAGTTTTTATTATTTATTTTATAATATTTCTTATACTCCAGGTGTAAGTAAGTAAATAATTAAACATAGCTTTTTAAACATTGATCATTAGAATGTAAAGGATTTCTTTTTATTTATTTTTTTATTTGTCTTGCATTTTTAATATTTCTATTAATTCTATTTCAATTACACTTTATGCAGTTTGTTTGCTTGTGCAATTTATTCTCAAATTAATTTAATTTCATGTCCAAAATATGTTGAGAAATAGTGATGATCAGAAAGTCTGTCGGTGTGTGTATTGTACGTCTCTGGTGCAGATGGTGTTACTCACAGCAGAATAGATGGGGCGGAAGGACATCATCCTCTCAATGCGATAGGCATTGTTGCCACTCCAGGCCTCCCAGCAAGGGTAATCTCCCTTCTCCAGGATGAACTGCTGGCCATTGAAAGTAGAGTGCTCAAAACCTACCCAGCTAGAGTCAGAAGAAACGATTAGAAGACAGGGGCGGAAAGAGGAAGAGATTTACACAGGTTAATTGAAGATGTATGCTTTTACTCACACGCCACACTCCACCTTCAGGGAGCGGACAGTCTCCATCCCGTACTCCATGATATTCTGGCAGCAGGAGGTGAATTCACAACGCCTGCCCTGGAAATGCTCCTGATCATAAACGGTAATCTGAAAAAGAAAGAAAAGTGTAAATGCACATAAATATCTTATGTTGTTAGTGATGATTTAATTAGGTACTTATTTAATTTGTTCCAAATTGCATTTAAAATAATTAAGAATAATTTTTGAAAAAGTTTTTTTGAAGAACTGTCTTATGCTCACCAAGGCTACAGGTATTTTATCCAAAGCACAGTAAAACAGTAATATTGTGACATATTATTAACATTTAAAAAATAACATTTAAATAATCTTTTCGTTCTGAATATATTTCAGAATATAATTTATTCCTGTGATCTAGTGCCACATAATTCTTCAGAAATCCTTTAAATATGCTGATTTAATGCTTAATTATCATTGGCAATCAAACATTAACGAGGCAGTTGTGGCCTAATGGATAAGGAGTTGGACCCAAAGGTTGTGGGTTCGAGTCCTATAGTTCCGGCAGGGATTGTAGGAGGTTGGAGTGAACAACCAGCGCTCTCTCTCCACCTTCAGTGCCACGACTGAGTTGAGATCCTTGAGCAAGGCACTGTCCCTCTAACTGTTCCCCCGGGTGCCACAGCAATGGCTGCCCACTGCTCCGGGTGTGTGTTCACTACTCTGTGTGTTCATGTTGGATGGGTTAAATGCAGAGCTCAAATTCCAAGTATGGGTCACCATACCTGGCCACAAGTCACTTCACTTCATTAATAATTAGAATAATAAAACAGCTTTTGATCCTCAATATGTTTATACATTATTGGAGGAATAAAAAACAGCATCCTTACCAACTTAACATTATTTTATCTTTATCTTATCTTATTTATTATTATTTATTTTTTTTAGCAAATAAATGCAGTCTTGGTGGGCAGAAGTGACAAAATAAAAAAATAATAATTAAATGGTCTATTTAAAATAATAAAATAAAATAATAAAACACATTTCTCTTAAAAACAAAAACAAAACAAAAAAACATTAAAAATCACTTCACCTTCCATGGTCCCATGGGCATTGACATAGGGTTTGTCAGAGCCATTGTTTCAGATATCTCAGCGCTGACTGACCTGCATGCAAGAAATCATGTCAGAAGAGTTTGCACCACAGACATTATATAACATCTATAAAATTCTATACACGATGATCAATTTTCATAAATCTTTGCTTCCACTAACTTACTGTTACCTACTGTGGGAAAAACCCCAGTACAAGTGTTGGTAAGTATAATAACGTATAGCATTCTTTGTGCGAAACACTGATTTATCAATTAAACCGAGTGGCTTATATTTCTGTCTATTGCACATCAGGTCGGCTAACGAAAACAGTCTTGTTCAAATACCTTGTTGAATCTTAAGTATCTCCTCTACCACAATTAACATCTCTGATTGTATCAGTGTATCATTGTTTGATTTAATTCTGTATATTTAATGCTCACTATGGTTTAAAGTTGGCAGAGGAACAGGGTTCACCATACTTACCCAATAGAATGAGCTGTATGTGTTGAGGGGAATCCACCACGCGGTCTCCTGCTCAGGCATCTGTGGGGCTATTTATACAGATGCTGATTCAATGGGGCTCCCTGATTTACAGGCCCTGACTGCTGTCAGCATTTTGCTTTGGATGCCTTTTGTTTCTGACCTGAGCTGTAGGCCTTTCTTTCCTCCGCATACTCTTTACAATGAAGTGATCTCCACCAATGAGCAGCCATGGCAGCCGTACGACCATTTCTCATGTTCCCTGATGATCACCTCACTTTTACACTATAAAGGTAGCAATGCGTACCAATATCTGATTTTAGGTCATATTTATGTGAATTACATAAAGGTCATTTACTATAACACAAGGTTTTCATTTCGGGCCTTTTGAATTTGAACTGAAGACAGTTATTTTTTATTTTCCCTCTTTACAGAGATAGTTACATTAACAAGAGCTTTGAAATATTACTTTCTATATGTGCTTTTCACAGCATACACAAGGTTTGAATTTGCTCATGCTTGCAATGATTAAATGATAATAATGAATATTTGTAGTTTTCTGTCTCCAGTTCATCTGAGTGCAAACCGCTGCTTACATGTTTTCTGGGGTTTGGTCGATATCTAATTAATGCAGTGAGTATTTGGATGATTTTCTGGCTCATAAGTGGAAAAATGTGGCAATGCAGATGCTAATATGAATCAGTATGAAGGATGAAGTATCCGCTTCATCCAAAGTGATGAGGCCGATACTGCTTGACTTTAAATACAGACCAATACCATTTAGCACTTTAAATGTGTTAAAACTTCTGTGTTCCATTGGAGCTTATTTCGAATTCGGGAACAATTCATGAAAAAACTATGCATTAGTAGATGTTTACATTGAAAGATACATATGTACTTGGAAAAAGTGGATTTACTTTTAAACAATTTTTTACTCTGTTTCTGGTTATTTAACAAATATTTACAAAGGAATGGCCCTGTATTATGCAAAAGTTTTAAGCTGAAATACTGAAATAGACCTGAACCTTTGAGCCTGTGTGATTTGAAATGAACTAAACAGTTTTAGCATTCATTGTGGACTAACTTCTGATGCTTGGCTCACAACCTCGACCCAGGTCTCTTTGCAAAACAATGGCCGTACACAGACTGCAGTCAGCACATTGTTGTCCTGGGTGGAGGTGTGTGTGTTGAATGTGTATGATGCGTGTATCTGTTAAGCTCTGTTTGAGTGTGTGTGTGTCAAGTGTAGTTCTGGTTGTGTGTAAAATGTCTGTATGTGCATGTGTGTGTGTGGATTTCTGCTGATGAGAGCAGCCACACTGTGATGACAAAGAGACAAGCCAGCTCAGCAGGCCCGTGAGATGAAATGAGTTTGTCCTCTTCTAAAACATACACACTCTCAGTCATGTTATTAATAAACTCTTCTTCTGTATGAACATTACTGTAAAATAAATGTATTGCTCATGTCATTTATTTATGCTTTTGTCTTTTAAGCTGGTTTGGGTTTGTATCATAATGTAATATAATAGCCTATTAAGCACAACTTATTGGTTAAAAGCGAGTTCTTTGAATTATCTGAAGATGGCAAGCACAAAATGTAATTAGAGTGATGTTGGTGAGAACTTTTAAATCTAGCCAAAATCATGAAAATACAAGCTCTTATATTGTATTATTTGCTGAATTAGCTTTTTTTTCCTTCATAGTGTTTAGAAAATTGTGTCTTATTTCCTGTTATAAATTAATGAAATATTGATTTCATTTATATAATTTTTTCCCTTTGTTGTACTGTCGTGTGGCGTCCTCTTGTGGACTGTCATAACTTCAATGCTACACTAAATTCAGTGAAGGTTGTTGGTTCCATCAATATTTTTTTTTATTGCACAAAAAGTACTTTATGGTTGCAAAATATTATTTTTTTCCTAAAAAAAAAAGGGGGCTACTTAAGGAACTGTTCTCAAAAAGGTTTTTTGGAAGACCTTTTGGTCACCGTCTTTAAGAGTATTGAATCCATTGTTTTAACTCCTGCGGACTATTTAAGCTATATCATTTTTTTTGCTTGTTACTAATAAATAATACCGGCTTGTCTCGTATTTGCTTGGGTTTGTATTTTATTTATTAGATTTGTTTTGAGTTTGAATTAATTCACGTTCACACACGAATCAACTTGGATCATACCACACGACAAACGGGGGAGACACATGCACACACTACATGCTAGAACGACCAATTCAATCCAGACTCAACGACTGATTTGATCTACAACTATTTCCTTTGAAATATAACGCGCTGCACTCAAATCTGCCTATATTATCAGTCAATGAGTATTATCTGTTGTGGCCGTGCATCACTGAACGGCAGGCGACCCCTCCGGTGTGCAGTGGTACGTCTCTCAGCTGGAGCGCCAGAGAGATTCAGATCGAGCGGAGAACGGGAGGATTTAAATACCTCTAAGCGGGCGACCTGCTCAGCCCTTCGGGTGTGGGAGGGTGACTGTTTTGTGTCTTTGCTAGACCGGGGGAGCAGGGGGGTGGAGGAGGAGGAACGGATAATGAGCTATTCTTGTACCAGCACAGGCAACAGCCAGGACCCATCGAGCTCTAAGAAGTCCGGCGGCGTTAATCCCGGTAGTTGCAGCAGTACCAGCAGCAGCGGAGACACCGGCAACGGCAAGAACCGCCACAGCATCCGCGGGAGCAGAGCGAACTCAAACCCTGATTTATCCGAGGCCATGAAAGTCAAGAAGGGCTGCAACACGACAGACGTCGGGGTCCCCGTCACCACAGAGGAGGAATTGCTTGCGAACAAAACGATCAGCCCGGAGGATGTGCTGGGATTGCAGAAGATCACTGAAAGTAAGTGACCGAGTGGATCGGAACACGCTCGGAACATTTCGCCAAACATCGTACGTTGTCGCAAAGCTATTGAATAGATTGCGCTTTGTATCAACGCAGGCTTCGGTAGACTGAGTAATCACAGATCCTCTTGTTTATGAACACTTCACTTTGCTGTATACGCCATATTGTTGCAATTCTAGATCACCGGGTTTCTTTAATAAGAAAGACTGAAGAAATGACTTGCTGAGCTTGAGACTGAGACAAACATTAGGTTTTATTACACACCACTAATATTTCGACCTATTGGTGTGCGAATATAACATTACAGTGCATCAATGTTGCTCACTCCTCAGAGGTCTTTATTAGGGCTATATGACCTATTAGAATGAACTATTGAAAATTACTTTAGAAATGGGAAGAAATAAATGGCATGGGCAGTGCCATTTCTCAAGGATCAACTATAATTAACCTTCTTCAGACGTGCAGTAAGTATGGTTAGGTAACAGGTGGCCAATAAGCCCTCCATTACTGTTTTTAAAGGTCTGTGCAATGCCTTATACAACATCCACATCCCATGAACCTTATGTAGAGGTTGCATGTAATGCTAAGCTATTAGAAATGCCTTCTAAAAAAGTTTGCATTCTCATTAATTATTTATTTATTTTTAATAAAAATATAAATCCTTTTCCTCCATCGAGCATTTCAAATGACTATCATTATGTTTTGGGGTCATATTTTATGATATATAAATTTAACAATAAAATTACAAGTAAGTTTGTCATTTTCTCACCAATGGTGAGCAGAAAACCCTTAAGTTCCCATGGTTAACTTGTCCATTAGTGACTTTTAAGAAACTTTGAATGCACTGAATAACTTGCAATCTGACTTCAGTGGTTCCAAACCATTTTTGAAAACACGCTTGAAATATATTTGTGTGTGTGTGTGTGTATAAATTATGTAAAGTATATGTAAAAAAAAAAAAAAAAACTTCCTAGGATTATATCCTTCTCTTGGCAGCTATCTTTCTGTTTACACTCATTATGTAAGCGCATCATCCTTGTATCATTTTGTATCTTTGTATAAAGACCTGACTTCTCTCTTTTTATTAATTTAGGAAAAGAGTAAACGTATAAAAAGAAATTTCAAGTAGTTTATATCAAGTGTTTTAATACAAGTTAAATTCCAGTAAAGATGAAGAATGAACATCAGACATGATCAATTGTATATTTGGCTACACGTTTTTATGCATCAAAGAAATTTATAAAAGCTTGAAATTAGAATAATTATGTCACCGCTTAACAGCTATTCATAATTGATTAACCTTATACTTAATTATTACTCATTGCAGCAACAATAATACAGATTCATGAAAATAATACTGCTGCTTTTTTTTTTTTTTTTCTGATTTGTACAAGACTAGTAAGATTAGTTCTGTTCTGTGTCAGTAACTATATCTTGGTAAAGTGTTATATGTAAATGAGCAGGGTAGTGGGCCTTGTTTCGGCCAGGTGGTGAGTTTTTAATGTGCAGATCATGTTTTTTCCCAGCCCACTCAACCAGCATGTTTATTTGCTCAAAGCAGTTACATCATTTCACCTGTTTGCTGTGTTTGACTTCATAAGCTGTCCTGTTGGGCCTCTCTGAACATCTGAAAAATGCTGCCCACTCAAAGCAAACCGACCTGTGCTTTGCTCACAAGACATATTTTTCTTTCGATATTTTGCTCTGACTCATCAAGGGATTGTAACCTCAGCCCTGATTACTGGAATCTTCGTGCACCATAACCATGTCCTACTCTCTTTATGGTCTGGCAGCACGCAAAACGCTTCCACTGTTCTATTTTCATTGGCATGCACCTATTAAAATACTAAAAATAATACAATTTCTGTTTGCCGTTTTGACTTGGACAGCCCGTATATATCAATATAATCTGTTTATTAATCTTATTTATTTCTGAGCCATTACCGTCAAATCTTCTTGAGAGCAATCGACATAGGCTTGGAAGAAATGCATGTTCACCTGATTATTCTGAGTGACCAATATTAGCACCTTTAGATAATACCTTGCTTGCTCAGTAATTGTTGAGGCATATGTTGAGATTTTTACTATGGCAACGGTTTCTGCAGGTTGAAGGTGGGGCAGGAGTCCTTCATTAATTGACTCATTAAAAGCAAGTGTTCCTGGAGACTTTAGAGAAGCAGTTACATACATGCAGTGTTATGTAGTAAAGGGCAAAGTTTTTATAAATGCAATATAAAGAATCTATTTATTTGCTTGTGTGATGTTGGAATGTTTCTAATATAGGCTTTAACACAAAACATTGCTCTGGAGTTTGTCTCACCATTTCCTGGGTTGGAATTGTGTCATCCCAATTGCCTTGTATCAACATTTCCCGTCACTGCAGAGGATTTGCCACATCAATTATTAGTTATTATACAGTCCACACCAGGAAGGGAAGTACATGAAGGTCACTGGATATCAGTAGAGCTCCTTGTTGTTTTTTCAGTCATTATAAATGTCTTCCTTGAGCATCTTAAATTTAAATTGAGTCCGTATCGGGCCATAATTTAATCAAAGGAACTTTTTTAGTTGCTTTTAAGCCTGTAGAACAAGTATTAAAGCTAATCTACTGCTAATGGTATTTTCAAACAGTTAGCTTTGTTTCTCTGGTTAACCCTTATTACTGTAAGTGAAGGCGCATCAAATAGCCCACCAGAAGATGGTGTCTGTTTCGCTTCCTGTTCTGTGTTGATGGCTGGCTTAGATTTCAACCTGCTGACACCTGGTTCTGATGGTAATTATCAAAAGAATCCACTTGCAGTGATGTAATGTGAGACTGGGCTGGAGTTGTAAAATGCTTTATTAAAATGGCACTATTACAAATAACTTTCCTTTAACTGAACAAATTATTAATGGTTCTCGTTGCGAAACTACCCTTGACCTATATTTGCCTCCAGGACAAATTGATACAGATGTTGTAAATTTAACTTTGAACATTGAAAAATCTTATGTTCATATATTCAGTCTAAATGACAGTGATTCACATACTTTAGTTGCTCAATGTTAAAAGCATATGAGATTTGAACTCCTGTCCTTTTCTCGTGAACTTTTTTCCTCCACTGATTAAATGCAGCAAATCTCTGTTTTAATGCATGGGCTTGACTGGCATATTGTTATTGAAAAAATCCTGGCTAATGTGTTGGTATTAATTTAATATTTATTTAGTAAATGTCAACCTAACATAAAAGTTGTAATATTATCCTTTATTTTAATAATCCACACTGATCTGAACAGGCTGTATTTCCAATTGTAAATGTATTTTTTTAAGGGTTATTTTAACTGTTATTTATGTAACAATTATTGACCGTAACTTTATTTTTCTGCATCCATAGGCTTTTCCTTTATACAGTACAATCAATATTGCTGTCATATCTTCATTTTCATTTAACTTCTTTCTCTTGACACATCATCTATTTTTATATTATCATCTATTTCTATCTGTGTTTCACTCCTCAGTCATCATTAAGAACATGCTCTAGAGCCTCAGAGTAAATGTACACAGATGTCCAATACACATATGATAAAATCTAATCCAAATTATTGTACATGAAATGGACAAATCAAAAAAAAGCTCATTACTCTTAATAAGTTAATCAACTTATTTTTTACTTAAGACTGCATTCAGTGTGTGAAAATCATACCCAGTTTTATTTTTATCTCACTGTTAGTCAGTTTTTGCATTGTTTACTTTTTACTTCCTCTGGGTTAAATAGGTCAACATGTGACCCAGCTTCAGTGTTGACCTAATGAAAATGTATTAGCATTTATTAAGATGTAAGACTTTTTATAAATTCATATTCATATGCATAAATGAGCTGTTAAGGTTTGACAGCATCGCTTGCTCTTTTAGTGCTCTCCAGTGTCTGCTCTCGTTGTCATTTCCTGTGTCTTATTCTAGTTTCTATATCTGCACCTCTAAACTCCAGATGGCTAATCTGCCAAGCTTAATGTGCTAAAAATGAACACCACTCCTTTGCAACCTAGTGTCCTTAGCACGGCTCGGTGTCATGAAAGATGCAATCCTCTAGCAAAACCCTACCCCCCCTTGGACCCCTTTGTAATGCCTGAGATGATGATGATGATGAAGATGATTTAATAGAATGTATGATATTACCATGTCCATTTTATCATGCCTTTTAATTTCAATGTTTTGGTATAGTTAAGTATCCAAACATTAGGACATGGATGATGAAATGTTAGCTTGGCAGGCTAATTGGTTCATCTGCTGAAAACTAGGCTTGTTTTATTTGACCATATGTGTTGTACATATCAATATTACAATTTTATGTCAAATACTGAAATTTGCATAAAAACATTTTCACAAACAAATCATGATTCATCAATAACCTTTATCCTACAACTTAAAAACACTGCGAGTTGCCTTAATGCCTTGTGTTAATATTATTCTTTTTTAAATGCATCTATATTTAGCCTAATCTTAAAATTTAGCATTTCTGTATGTATAAGATAAGATATGTAAAAAAGGTTTCTTTGTATTCGCAATGCAGTGCAGCTGGCTAAAGAGATTTCTGTACTCAGGGTCAACATAAAAGACCTCTTGTTTGAACTGGTTTTGATGATTGTTCACTTAAAATTGGTAAAGGCCAGGTTGTCAGTACCAGAACCTGATTGCACTGCACCCAGACTGCAGATAGAGCATGTGATACACTGACTTTTTGAGTCGGATCATTTGACTTAGTCGATCAGATTGTCAAAAGCCATCATGTTGGTCAAACAGTGAACAGGGATGGCTCTGCAATGCCAATGTTATACGTTTGATTCCCAGGGAAAGCAAGAAACCGAATCTTAAATGCAGTGTAAGTAAATTGAGGTGAAAAACCTGATCTGATAATTTCATTACAAATCAGAAAAATAATTTGTTTCTTAATCCCGACGTGACTCAGTGATCGTTCACAGCAGTTAAAGGCTTGGGAGGTTTATTAGGGAATAGCTTTAATTTTTTTTTTGCTACTGTTTAAACAAGACTTGGATTATGGTGCATGAGTTGTTTGATTATTATGATTATTTAAAAGCTTGAAAACTTTAGTCCCATTGACCACTAATTAGTCCAATTTGGTTAATTTAATGTTCTATAAGACACACAATCATTTATTTTCTTCTTGCATTTTTAGTAATATCATTGGAAGGTTCTTGTGTGCATCGGCTGCATAGCTGTCTATTATTGCTGATCTATTTTAACTTGTATTTTTTGTAAAATATCTGACTGGTTGCTATTATTTGTCAATTTTGTAATTTTCAAATGGATGATTCATTTAAACAAGCCAACATCTGAAAGCTAATTCAAAGATTTTTTTGTAGCTCAACACAGCTGATCAGTAACAAACTGGAGAAACGAGTTCAATTTGTCATATGAGTCATTTACATAGATTTACATATTTGTATAAAGCCAGACTCTGTGATCAGAGAACAGTTATTTAAAGAGACACATTTGTTCACTTTTGAGTCGAAGATGCCAAAGGACATGTGCACAGAAGAAAGAGTTCACAAAACACACACACATTCACTGCCAGACATGACTTCACGTTGCTCTTTTATTACTTGACTCATGTGTTCTATTCTTGTTCAGCACTTCAAACACTTCTATATAGTGCTAGTTGGTTGTTGATCTTGTTTCTACAGTGGCCCGTCCTCTCACCCTGGCGTTGCTTGATGCTAATGCAGAATGATACAGGGTCACGTTAAAACTCCCACGGCACGGCGGTCATGCCTGTGCTGACCATGAAATGAATATCTTGGCTGGGCTTTTACAAAGTTGAGCCTAAATCTACCGGACATGTGTAGTTTTGTGACCTCTATCAGCTTCTGTTGCCCTACAACATGCATGTCTGTTGTCTGATAAGAACATCAAGTACCTATTGAGGTTTTTACTTCCTGTTCGTGAGCATGTGCAAGTCTTGCAAGACTGTGCAAAACCATTGAAATTCTCTTATGCTTTCTGAATGACAAATTTTCTTGTCCCGTTCAGAGCTATTACTGAATGTGTGATCTAGACCAGTGGTTCTCAGCCGACCCTGTCAGAACAGACCTGTGATGTTTGGGTCAGTTTAGAACCAGTTAAGCATAGCTTTGTACTTATGATAAAACATCTAGTGTAGATTTTCTTGGAACACATTTACAAAATGTATCTGAAGGAAATAAAGATTCTAAAGTAGAATTCCACGTCTGTATTAGTGATATACTGTAGATTAGGAACCTTTTGCTCATCTATAGGCTTGTCAGACCTTTGGTTGTTTATTTTGTTGATGAGCCAGCTGTTTTCAGTTTATGACTGCCTAAACGGAGCAGGCGCCTAGTGGTTATTTTTGTGGTTGAGGGAGTATGACAATGAATATACCACAGCAAGTTTAAAAAAACTTGGTTACATGGTGCCTAAAGGTCAAAAAAGTACAGATGCTCTCATTTTAATGAGTCATGTTTCATGCACCTCTCTATTTGTGCTGTATTTGCTATTATCTATACCAGATTAAAACTTCACAATCCACGCCAACAAAATTCTTTAAGCGAGAAGCCCATTTTTAGGTTTGTCTATGTTCTTGTCTTTTCCCTGTTTTATATAGATTTTTTATTATCTTACTAGTTTTCTTTTTGTATTTTAGTCTGTTTTTTATATCTTGTCTTTGTGTTTAGTCTGTGTACATACATACAACAAATTTCTCAAAGTTGCCCACAGTTTTAATCAAAAAGTTGCCCCATGTATCATTAGCATATTAAGTTAACTGATCAGGTGCTGTCCATTTCCTTGTTACTTCACAAACAATTAAGCAGACAACAGATCTGGAGTTGGCTGTCAATATATTAATTCCTGAGAGATCTCAATGAAAATAAAGGAGGCCAACATTATGTATGATAAAAACATTAGGTATGGCTAGATCAATGGTTGCCTACATTCTTAAGAAGAAAGAAGCACTGGCTAGCTCAAAAATATCAAAAGGCCTGGAAGACCACAGAATACAACATGCAGAATCTTTTCCTTGAAGGGGAAAACCATTCACCGGCAGCTGTGGTTGCTAGTATAAAAATTATATACATTTTTGTTGTCAATAGTTTTAGGGCTTTATTTTAAATTTACAGTTAAATACTGCAATTTCTAATAAGAAACCATAATATCTGATTTAATGTTAATATACCAAACTATTAAAATAGTGAAATCTATTTTGTACCTTTTGAAATATAATGATAACTACCAAATGCAGGTGGTAATGGGAAACTCACATGATGAACCAAAGCCCATCACAAGCAGCTTTTAAATAGTAAAACATATAGAAGGTGCTCTGTGTCATTTGCACAAGCATTAAACACCATCATGGTAAGAATTATTAAACTAAAATGGGCAATAACCATTAATTTAACAACATTATATTTAACATACAACCCATACAAACAAAACTGATACAAAAAAACTAAAATTATTTTAAAGAAAAAAACATCAAATTCAAACAAAATTTAAAATACAATGAAGGGAATTCTGGGAATGTCAGTTTACGTTGGTTCCCTGTAAATTTAACAGGAATTTAGCATTGACTGGTTTTTACCGTAGCATTTCCACTGGTTTTTACTGTTAAATTCGTGCCCATTTTTTACAGTGTACTCTGGAGGAGGAAGGCACATCAATGTCAAAAGCCTGGTGTTACAACAAGATTTAAACCATTGGTAATGTTCAAGAGCAGGAAAGCAAGATTAGACTTCTAGATTTGTCAGAAAACATCTCCATGTTCTGGAAAAGATTCTTTGGACTGACCAAGATCAATTTATACCAAACTTTTGGGAAGAGAAAAGTATGCAGGAAAAAAGGAACTGATGCAACCATGTTGACACGTAATGTGGTATGCTTTGGATTTTAAGCAGTGTTATGGCATGGGCATGTATGGCTGCCAATGGAACTGTTTTGGTGATTTAACTGCTGACGGAAGTCTGAGGTCTTTAGGGCTATAATCTCTGCTCACATTCAGCCAAAAGCTATACAACGGATGGGAACATACTGGAAAAACAACTCTCTTTAGGCTTTTTGAAGGCAAAGAAATGCAGTATTCTTAAATGTCCAAGTCAGTTGCCTGATCTCAATCCAATAGAGCATGCTTTTTAGTTACTGAAGTCAAGACCAAAGGCAGAAAATCCTACAAAAAGTGGCTAGAGAATGGAAACTTAGAATTCTGTGATTTCCATGGTCTTAAGACTACATCATCATCAAGTACAGCCTGAATGACAGAAATGTTAGCATGTTTTTATATTGGAATAAAATTAAAACCAAATGAGCCAATATTTTATTTAAAATAGAACATAGGTAACTGATAAAATTTAACAATTTTATGCAGAAAATTAGCTAGTTTCCAATTTGGGTCCTGCTACAGGTCATAAAAATAGTTGTGACCGGGGCTTGTTTACCATAGTGTAGCATCTCAACATCTTTTAAAAAAAAAAAGTTTGAAGATATTTGTGCATCGAGGTTGAGTTTCTGGGGTTTTGCTGTTTGGTCTCATTCTTGCCTGAAATAGGTTTCCAGGGGCCGGTTGCATAAAACGTTTTTAGACTAGTCTTACAAGTCGTCTAATTTTTTTCTTTAAAACTGGGTTGCATAAAAGGTTAAGACTAGTCTTAAAAGTTAGTCAGCTAATTTTTTCTTTAAGACTGGTCACAGTTTTTAAA
>JAUCMT010000051.1:11957503-11973369 GCA_032357475.1 Enteromius thamalakanensis
TTTTTGGATTTTCAAAAAACTTAACTCTATGTGATTTATAAGCTTGTTTCCTCATGGGGACCTAAGAAATGTCCCCAGAGGGTCAAAATCTACTGGTATTCCTATCTTTGTGGGGACAATTGGTCTCCATGAGGTGATAAATACCAGGTGCACTAGAAAAATCATAAAATCATAATTGTTGATTATTCCCTTCAAAATGTATTTGCTATTATTAATTATGATTTTCACAATTTACACTGAATGATGTTTATACCATTGTTTGAAGTAACTGCATGCCTATTTTTACATGAACATAAGTTGAAGACCATAAGTTGAAAAAACCTTTCTTGCTTTATAGTATTAAGTCTCAAATGTCAATTATACATTGGATTGGTTTATTCTTTAAATAAAAAGCAACACATTTATTTATATATTTAAGTAATTTATTTCAGTGATGCAAATAAGACATTTCCTGTGTCGAACATATGAACATAATAAAACAAATACACACTTACGGATCTTCTTCATCTGTTCTGCAAAATGTAAACGTATGTTCTGTAAGCGTAAATATTAATTAGGCAAAGGCATTTCAGGAACAGGTTGCGCGCCGCTGCACAATGCAGGTTTGGCGGGTTATTCAATGTTTAAATTAAACTTTATTTTCAATGTATAAGGTAGTGGTATCCTGTACTGTAATCGAACGTAGCATATACCTGTGGAACTGTAGACCGCACACCAGGTGTTCATCTAACATCTTCATAGCTAGCAAGCAATAGCCTTACTGTAGATCCAAAGCCATGTCTTCAACGCTCTGGATGTTAACTTTCTATTACAGCACTGAGTAAAAACCATTTCAGACGAATCAGCGTGCGGCAGGGAACTGAACGAATCAAAGTAAAAGTACAGTTTTTTCACAAAAAATGTACTTGAATAAAAGTACCCATCTTTAAATATACGTATAAAGTATTAGTTACCCCAAAATGTACTTAAGTAAATGTATCTCGTTACTACCCTCCTCTGAATGTAGATGATGAGATCTGCAAAGGTTAAGGAAGGTTGTTTTTAAAGTATTCTTTTAAGTACAATCTTTTAACACAGATTGGAGAGCTTCTGAGAGACTCTGCCTCTTAAGACATTCCTTTTATAGCTAATCATGTTACAGACTTGATGTCAATTAACTTTATTAGTTGCTAGATGTTCTCCCAGCTGAACCTTTCCAAAATGTCTTGATTTTTCAGCCGGTTGTCCCCCTGTGCCAACTTTTTTTAGAGACCTGTAGCAGGCATCCAATTTATAATTAAATGAATTAAAAGTTTCTCAGTTTAACCATTTATGTTTAACCTTTTAAAATATTGGCTCATGTGATTTTAAAAGTGTTTTAGCTTTCATTTTATTCAGATGTAAAAAAATGTCCTTACATTTCTGGAATACGGGCTGTATTAAAATTGTGCTTATATTTACAATTATGTCACTTTGTCCAAATACAACTGAATCCCTGAAAATGGAGGTACTTTGCTCAAAATAGCTGTATCTCCTAAATGGTTAATGATATATTTTTTGTGAAACCTCTTAAAATAAAGCTAATAGTATTCACTTTAATCACATATTGATTGTTTTATTTCAAATCTGTTTGCCTATAAAGGCAAAAAGTCAGCGTCACAATACTTCTGGATTTGACCATATAGTTTATACAGTAAACGATATAAAATATTTTTACATGGCTCTTGTTTTACTTTACATATTCTTACTATAGTAATAACAGTATATTATATATAATTACATGCAACTAAACTGAACCCTAAATCCAACCCTAAGTAAATGTTGTTAATTAATACTCAGTGCTTAAATGATAATTTAAATAAAATGTAACCAAAATCCTTTGTGCCTCATACTATGAATGAGTATCATTTAACCTTCACAGTTTCATGCTGGATCCAGTATTGCATCATTGCTTGCAGGAGCACCACAGCTCAATGTTGGAACTCCTAAACCATGGCTCTGACAAAATGTTGGCCATATTCCTAAAGAGAAAATCTGTAGCTTCCAGGAGCTGTTGAGTAGAACGCTTCCGGCACACTCTGTCTCTGCTGCCCAACGTGAGACATGTTAGTGTGACACCGGCTCATTCCCGACTCATAGACACACACCTGCTACTCCGTGCATAACCTCACTGTTCTGGGCCACATGCCCGAGAGCGGATTACAGGCCACCTCTTATTAATGTACCACTACACACATTCCTTTTCACGCTGGTGCAGACTCCATCACTCTCTGCATCTCTCTTGGACAAAAATCTGGCAGAGATGAATGGCCAGATGGCATGGTGGGGTAGAGAGGTGAATTTGTACAAAGCTTCATTTGTTTGTCAGCAGTTGATGTAAAATTAATTTGTGTTGCTCAGAAGGTGTTAGTTATGTAGTGGAATTACTGAGGAATTACATTGAAACAGTAATCCTCATTACTATCACTGTCATTCACTGCACAGATTACTTAATGGGTTTAGTGGGGAGTCATTTTATTGTAAACGTCTTTCAGTGAATGAACATACCTCACCTGTTTTTATGTGGATGTTTACTGCGTGCTTGACCTCTGACTTCTTGGTTGTAACCCCCATAAGGTGTGTCAAAAACTGAAATACACAGTTATAAGCCACAACATGTTTTGAAAGTCTTATGATTATGAAGAATCGGTTTCTGTGCAAGAGTTATTTTGCCTTTTCATTTGTGTAATGTTAAGCATTTTTTTCCCCTGCTTTTTAATATCCTGTCATGTTCCTCCCTCGTTTCCTGAAGACAATGAATTTATTTACTTCAGTTTAAGTCTTGCATTTTGCCATTTAATGTAGCTGTCAAATTTAATCAAGTTTCACATCAATAACGCCTTTTGTGCTTTCATATCTCATAACCGATCATCATGTGCAAATTTTTTCACACAGTATCATTGTATTGTCATTTTAATGACTGGTGTGCTTACTTTCTATTCGTGTTTTATATTCTTTTGCTACTTCATTTTAAGAGAAACATTTCAAGGAATCTAGAAATTAAATGTAGCATTTTTTACAATAAGTATTAATATTTTTTTTTATCATATTAAACGAATGGCAAGTAATAATAATAAATTAAACTATAGTACAGTTTTTATCTTTAAAGCGCTATTTCTGGTACTTTACGGATTTTATTAAATTACATTATTAGTATTATTATTATATCGCAGTATCTTAAAATCTAGAAAACAGGGAGCGCTCACTTATGTCTGCATTATGGGTCAGTTGGCATACCGTTCAGTCGTTTCCAGGTCAGAGTCTGTTTTTGTGTGCTGTGTGTGCAGTGCCATTACAAAACCAGATTTAGATAGGAAAACGTATGATTGAGGGCTGTGTTTGGTCAGTTGCAGTTACATAACATTGAAGCACTGTGCAAAGAGGTACACAGAGCCTGCCTTTCCTGTAAATCTCCTGATCGCGTCCCAATCCGCCCCTGCCATGCTGAGACGCCTTAAGCTGCTTAGGGCATAATCTGGGCCCTGGGTTCCTAGGGGAGCACATGTACACTGTCCAGAGAGGAGGAGCTGAATTGCTCCGTGTGATCATGGGAACTCTCCTCCTCTCAGGATACTGCATGAATAAAATACTGAGGCTGGATCTGTGTAACTGCAGAATGGAGAGGGGATTTAACATGTTATTGCACATGATCGGGCATATTCATTAGATTTATTTAGATGTGCATATTCACTAAGTGGTATTTGCGTATGTTTTTACGATATTTTTGTAAATATAAAGCGCACAGGGTACTATTTGGTGCGGTTCAGAACCTAGTTACTCTCAGCCCTTTTCTTAGTTGTGAAAAACTACTGTCAAATATATTGGAACTCAAAAATCTTCATGACAAACTGACAAAATAACAAATAATTAACAAATATATGCTAATATATTTTAGTAATAATACTATTTTTTTTTTAAATCCATGTTTTAATTCTTACAGTTCTATTGTGCACCATCTTATTTGGCAAAAAATAAAAATGCAATGTTATATTTTTATTTGATTACTTTTAAAAATATTAAGCCGTTAACTTTGTTTAGTTCATTAGACCATTTTTAATTATTATATCATAAAATGCTGAATCCAGAACAATAAAATAATTATAAGTTAGGTACTCTGTGGTGTCAAGATAAGTTTACATTCATTCTCATGGTCTGACAAACGTGGAAAACATTTCTTTCCTTGTTAAAGGTGAATTAATAATGTGATGAATATCGTTATTTTACGATATAAAAGAAATACAGTAATATTTTGGCCTTGTTTCTCAGCACTACATCTCATACACATATCTGGTGAAGCCTACATTGTTGTATAAATGCATTAAAATGCAATTTAACAGTTTGCATACAACTAGAAATGAAGAAATAACTGTATTTAAAATTTTGGGTTTAACTAAATGAAACACAAAGTCAGATGTAAGGCTCAATTAATAACACCCTAGTTCATTTTCTACATGGCAATAAAAATATGCAAAAAATTAAGGAAATTTCTTTTATACAAATAGAATTTTATTGCATGGAGTTGGTTGTAAAAGTGTTTTAGAATTGTTATATTAGCTTATTTTGAAAAGTCATAAAGCCATTATTTTTAAATTATAATTATTAAATTGATTAGAATTTTTCCAAGTGTCTCTGTAACAAATGATATACCACATCATCCTGAATTTTCAGATAAAATGCTATTATTAGTTACTAAACAGACAATATTTCTACAAAATAAGACCATGTGTGACACAGTCATGTCTATAAGGGGTTTATTTTAAAATTGAAATACCATTATCCAACCCTAATTTTACAAATTACTCCCCAGAATGTCTGTGCAGGAAATCAGACACAAAAAAATCTGAATATTAAGTGCCAACAACTGTGCATTTTAATAGAGAGCTCATTTGCAATTTAAATGCTGCTGTTGTGTAAGCCCTGATGAATTGCATGTGATGTTTTTCCTCGTATTATTGTTTGTCCCTGCTTGGCTAAATGCTGTGAATAGGGATTCGTTCCCTTTCAGACATTTATATCAGTCCAGACTCCGTTCAGTTGGTGCTTATTTGGAAGTTTATTCAAGATGGATCTTAATAGAGATATTATAAATACACAGTAGTTTGTTTTAACCCTCTGAACAGGAAAACATGAATCACTCCCAAAATGCTAATTGATTACCGTTGCTCGAAGTAAAACATACGGATGATGACCGAATCATTGACTTGTAATGGCTTATTTTTAATGCGGCCTCTGTTTGTCTAAACGGGGTCTAATTTATTTGTCAAATAACATCCCACGGGAACAGTCATTCTGGCATCTCTAATGAACTGCCTAAGAGTGAGTCAGAATTCCGATCTGCACAATTCATGGGTACGTCTCGCAAAACATGCCCACAATGCACTACCTACAGAGCAGCAAACACTAATTGGCACTGTCTCTTCTTCTCATGGTTGTGGGGATTACTGAAGCAAAAATAGCGTGGTCTGTGAGTGCACGTGTGTTTACGTTACATGTGTACAGGTTTAGTGTTGACAGTGAAAACCCTTGCTGAAAAACACAGATCTTAACCGTTTTTTTTTTTTTTTTTACTAAACCAAGCATTCAGGCCATATGCAGCCATATGGTTTGAACAGAACACTCCAGTTCAGGTGCAAATGAAAGATAAGTTTTGGTAGGTTTGGGGTAGGATATTAACGGGTCTATTTCAGAGAACACAACAACTCGCCACACAAAAAACAAATCTGAAAACCAAATAACAAATCCAGAATCAAAATTACAAATTAGAAAATGCAATATCAAATCAAACCGTAAAACAACAACTCCGGAAACAAACAAGAAAACAAAACGACAAATCAGTCAAACCGGAAAAGGTAGGTATTTTGTGTGGCTGGCGGAGTCCCCGCTGATTGGACGGAACTCCTGTCAATCAAGACATATAGGAAGTTAGTCCCGGCTGTGTGCATGGCATCTTTCAGATGTATTTTAAGAGAGCGTGTGACTGCTACCAGAGAGAGAGAGTCCACCCGAAGGAGAAAATAGGCAGAAATAAAAACTTGAGGCAGCGTCAGCTCGTCTTCACCTTTAATGCTTGCCTGCACAGCACTCTTACACACATGTCAAAGAGTGAGCACAAAACAGGGGAAAACACTCTGCTAACGTAACATACAAAAAAAAAGATAATCACATCTCACATCATCATAACACACGCATCTGACAATTATGCCATAACCACCATACACCATCAGGTGGCCGTTACAAGCGCAAACTCATCTTAATGTTGTGGTGTGTTAAAAGCATGTCGAGAATCACGCCATATCTTGTCCTTCTTGAAAATAGTGCAGAACATGCTCCATTTTCCTCCTACGTAAACATAAACAAATCTAACTTCCTGTATGTCTTGATTGACAGGAGTCCGGTCCAATCAGCGGCGACTCCGCCAGTCACACAAAATACCTACCTTTTCCGGTTTGACTGATTTGTCGTTGTGTTTCTGACTTGTTTTCTGTTTTGTTTTTAGATTTGATATTGCGTTTTCTAATTTGTAATTTTGATTCTGGATTTGTTATTGGTTTTCAGATGTGTTTTTTTGTTGTTGTGTTTCTCACTTCTCGGGCCAGCGTAGAAAACTGAAGGATTCACTAAGTAGTGCATTCTATTTCAAATTGTGGGATAATATCATAAGATATTTAGAGACAGTACTGTAAATTGTATGCACAAACTAATATGCTTGATGTACTGATGATGTAAAAATAGCTTTGTTTAAAGCATGTTGCACTCCGCTGTATACTGCTCACTTGTGGTGCAAGAACAGTAAAGCTAAATTTAGTAAACCGCAGGTTGATAAATGATATACAACATATTTATGGAGTCATCAAAACTACTGATAAAACTTTTTTTTAATGTGTTTGTTACAGTCTAATTATACATTTATAATTGTTCAGTAACTACATACATGTACGTTGTGGTTGGGGTTTGACTTCCGGTTACTTTAAGTAACTATGTGTATTTTATTGCTATTATAACAGTATAAGGGCATTTAGGATGTTACAAGGACACCTTAAAGTAAACTCTTACCAAATGGTTACCAAATAAAGCGTAATCAAATTGTTATATATCTTGGCCCACTTATTTTGAAACTGTTTGATCCCATTCTAGAAATACTATTATGCATAAAACCCCTTATACAACACTGATAGGAATACTGAGATAAAAGACAAGAAATACATCCACCAACGTATTTTTGTTACTTTATTGCAACATATATCATAAAATTGTTGCTACCAGTATAGCAACACCAATAGTGTAACATAAAGACATTTTATTTAGCACAATATGTTTTTTTGCAACGCTTTTTCAAAGCCTTCACTATAGCTTCAATTACATTCTGTATGTATACCAGTCACAACTGTTACCATGAACATATTTACTCATTCTATAAACACACTCGACAAAACTGAATATGTCATAATTCATATATTATTACTAGACAAATGGTATTTTTTAAACAACTTTGCTTTTTTAACCGAAATAACCATAACTAAAATGAACAATATTTCACCAAATAACAGACATAAGGAGTGATGTTATTGTTGTCACTGATGTGCAACCTGTACATGTTAACATCTCAGAAACTGTGTTTCGTGACTTTTTGTGGACCAAGAGTCTTTGAAATATTTTTGTTAACATAAAATGCTAGCTTCTTGTTTTGGAGATTCCTCTTTTCATGGTGCAAACCAATTTTTATTTATCTTTATTTCAGTTTTAGTATGTTTTGCATGTAAAGTGGCCTTAAGTACTATCTAATAACATTTTAGTTAATCATTTAGTGCAATGCACTTATGGTGTACAGTACATGCATTATTTTACATTGTACTTTTATTTTTACAAATTCCTGCATGTAATTGCATCTGTAATGAATTTCTGGAATTACATTTATAGTTACACTGTTGACCCATCCTTTTCCCCTTAACCCGCTCTTACACCTACCCATACCGATCCCTAGCCTTACCTGTATCCCGCTTCAATAGCAGCAGACATGTTTTGCAACACAATATGAGCACAATAAGTACAATAATTGTATTTTGGTGAAAGAATATTAGGCCACCTAGTATAAAATGTGACTATCATTCAGTCTTACGCTAGTGTTCTGCTGCTTGCGCTGATGCTGATCCGATCCGATAAACATGGGACCTGGCTCACTAACACTCCTCGTACATGATTCTGGAACTTCCTTCCCAGGAAGGTGTAAAACACAGGGTTAATGCAGAAATACAAGCGTGCAATGTTATTGGTGACGTACTGTGCATACTCAAGGCTGTTATTACACTGTGTCTTGTCCCGATTCTCGTTGATCATCATTATAATGTTATATGGGCTCCAGAATAGGAAAAACATAAGGACGATGATGAAAATGAGCCACACAGTGCGATGTTTGCCGACAATCCGAGTGGCCAGGACTGTCACCGTTATACTGAAGTAGCAGTAGACGAATACCATCAACGGGAGAATAAAAAACAACACAAACTGCTTGTAGAGATTGAAGACTTTCCACAGATCTTCACTGGAGTCCCTGCACACGAGTCCTTCTATCGGATAATCTTCAACAGTGAAATGGATGATGGACTGGAGGCTGGCAAGAATGCTAATGATCCAGACGACTGCAGACAGCATGATGGCGTAGCAGCTTCTGCGTCGTTTGTTGGCGACGACGCAATGCACCACGGCCAGATACCGGTCGAAGGTCATGAGCGTGAGGAAGAGGATGGAACTGTAGAAGCCCACAGAGTCTGCGCTGTTCACCACCTTACAGAGATGTTCTCCAAAAGTCCACTGGTCTGTATGATGAATGGCCTGGAACGGGAGCGTGAGCGTGGCGATGAAGTTGGAGACCACCAGGTTGAGGAGGAATATGTTTGTGACCGTGTTGAGCTTCTCGAACTTGAAGAGAACGAGCAGAACCACTCCGTTGCCCAGTACGCTGGCGATGAAGATGACGTAGTAGAAAGGTGGAAGAAAATTCTTGGTGAAATCATGAATGGCAATGGTGTTGCACTGAACAAGTGTGTCAGGCGTATACGTGTAATCCTCATCATAAATATCTGGCATTGGGCTGACCATTTCCATTTTGGTAGTTACTGTACTAACAACCTGCAGGGATAAGTTTATTGGAATAAGAATAAGAGGCTGGGTTAATATCACCGTGGTACACAAAACCAGGTTAAGCCTTATTTTAACAGACTTTCTGCTCGCCGCTTTGTAACTAACTGTCAGCTAATTCTCATTAAATCTACAACTACATAGAATGAGTTGTCCTATACTTGCAAAGATTTGGATGCTCAGAATGTTGTAGAGTCATCAAAATAAAAGGTTAGGTCACCCTAAAATTATTAGAATATTAATTAAAGATTATGTTCTATGAAGGTATTTAGTTTTTTCCTACTGTAAATATATCATTAGTTATATGCATTGCTAACAACTTCATCTGGACAGCTTTAAAGGCAATTTTTTTGCACCTTCAGATTCCAGATTTCCAAATATTGTCTTATCCTAACCATACATCAATGGAAATCTGATTTAGCTTTCAGATGATGTATTAATCTCTCTCTCTCTATATATAAAAAAGGCCCTGCTGACAAGTAAATCAGTAGAGATTTGTAGACTTACCCCGAAGTGCTGTTAATGCCTCTTCTGGACGGTTCACGGAGTCTTGTAAAGGTGGAGCAGAGCAGGATATGTGTCAGTCTTCAGCTGTACAAAGCTGACTCATTTCTTAAAACTACTTCCTCTTTTTTTTGTGATGTCTGAATAATCAAAAGACTATATGTGTTTAAAGCCTTGACTACATGAATCCACAGACTCACTGTGACTCACCACAACGTTCTCATAACCTTTTATTTCATCACAGTCTTTCTTAGCAAATGCTAGAGCTCTTAAAGATAAATTAGGCTGATGTCATGTAAAACATTTCTTAGACATTTGTAAAAACAATCAAAAAAATACATTGAGTGAATAACACAACAGATTAGAGTTAAGTCATAGACTGAACGATTATATAAGAAAAACTGTGATTTCATTGGAACAAAATATAACAAGTGTTTTGCATGGATTCACAAAAACAATATTTAAAATAATTACAACTTTCAAATTTCTATATCGTACCTTACATACTGTAGCTGAAGTACATTACTGCCAAAAGAGAAGAATAAATCCATTATGAACTCATGAGCACACACAAAACTGAACAGCTTTGATTATAATGGATTGTTTTTCCTTGATGTTATTATTTTTCATGAGGTTCGTGTGAATTTACCTTCCCTTAAGGCAGTGTGAAAAAAAGGACCTAAATATGTAAATAATGCAAGAACAATTAATATTCAAAAAAACAACAAAGCCAACAATTTAAAGCACAGTTAGTAAATCAATTAAATATGAAAATATGATGGCAGTTGTGTCTTAGAAAGCTGCTCAATCCAAGACCCTCAGCCAAGTGCTGGGGAAATCACAACTAAAGCCTTTTTTTTTGCCAAAAACAAACAGAAACATTAAGCTTTTTCCCTTTATGTCTGTCCCTGAAGTAATAAAGCCATTTATTCTAAATCTTCATTAGCACCAAACTACACACAACATGTGAGTGCAAAGGTTTCTCATTTGGCAACAAAATAGTTCATTAATAATTAACTCTCATAAGTAATGGTGATAAATTTAAATATTTATGACACAATAACTATCAATATCTATCCGCATTAATATACTTGCACTGTTATTTTGCCAATGACCTTAAGCATGCACCTGTGCATTATGTTTGTCATGGTTCATCATGTTTCACTGCACCACAGCAATGCACAGACAATGTGGATAAATTCCTCTGGATTTTTGCCGCGGCTCCTCTGGCAGTCTGAGAGCTGAGCCCATGTGTTCATGCTAGAAATCAGGCCCTTTACTATAGCGCTCTTCCCTGAGGTCATAGGATTGGTAGCAGATGGACATGTCGCACACGCCGGCTGGCCCGGGAGGACCTTGCTTCCCCCGGAAGCCCGGAGCCCCGGATTTACCCTGGATTCCCGGAGGGCCCGGAATACCAATGCCATCACTGCCGCGAGGACCCTGGATTCCTGTTGGTGTTGAGGGAATACACAATCTGACAGCTTAACACCATATACATGTGTGCCATATGCATTTACATCTGTCATTACATTACAGTAACCCTCAGAATGCATTCAAAACATGTATACTAGTCTCACATTTGACGTCTGTTTGAACCAGAAGAATCTTATGAACGGCTATAATGTCATATTTTGGTATTTAATTTCCTTTAATCAGATTTGAATGTTGCAAAATGGTGATAGATAGATAGAAAAAATGTATATCAAAAAGCTGCATTTCCTCATGAGACCGCCTCATGAGAGACTGAGAGAGTGACGTGTGAAACAAGGTGACTGACACAGACTGCTCCACACAGCAACAGAGAAGGATCAGCTGAGCGAAAAAAAAACACTTAACTGCATCTTAACTGTTTGGCATGACATGCACCAACACGGTCTCAATCTCTGTCCAGTGCACGTAAAACAAATAAAAATAAATAAATAAATAAACCATCATTAAGTCTGGCGAGTATTTAAACCATTAGCACTTGTGTGCCCTCCAGAGACTGACTGTACTGACGCACGCACAACAATAGCCCACACACAGCACAGCATGATAAAACATTTAAAAGTCTAAAAAATCCCCCCTCCCCCCCACCACATAATAAAAGCAAGGTGAAAAAAGAGGGGGAAAAATGCCGCCCCGGGTGGCCGCCCTGTCCACCCGTGCGTAAACCACTGACTATGACCTCAAACTGACATCTGTACACAGAGAAAGCAAAAGCCAGATGTGTTTTGTATTCATACCATTAGTGTGTAGTTGGGGTGTTGTGTGCTAGTAGATAATGGCTTGTGTGTACAGTTTGATAAGAAAACACAATTTTTACGAAGATGTGAAGAGTTAATCTAGCTGTGTTCGCTTCTGCAAGAGAACTACAATGTTTTGATAATTGGGTGAAAGGTTTTCTTATCTGTGTGTAGAGTTTTGTAAAAAATAGCCAATAGTTACAAAAAATGTGTTTAAGCATTCAGAAAAAACTGTATTTGGGTCTATATTCTGTATATTTTTCACAGCTGTACACCATTCTGTAACATCACAATGGTATTGCTTTACATAATACTTCAATTCAATTCAATTCAATTCAATTCAAATTTATTTGTATAGCGCTTTTCATGATACATATCATTTCAAAGCAGCTTTACACCAAAGTAATGTTTTACAGTATATGTAGTAGTAGCTTCTACATGTACATATGGCATAGATGTGAGGTATACTTCACAGCACTACATTTTTGTATAGAACAGTTAGTGCAGTAATACTGTAATATGATAAAGAATCATGTGACGCATACAGTAGGTACAGTCTGGAGTAGAAACTTGAAGATATACTTGTTCTCCAGTCAGAATATCCTCGATGTTACTGTGTACCGACTAAGGTTAGAGTAAGGTGGACTCATGGACAGGCCATTATTATTTCGTGCAAGTTGACAATAAATAAATAATTTAATCAAAAACAAATGAATAACCGCAATGGTTGGCGGGAGAGACCCTTGGTTTTCTTTCCAAGTGCCAGCGTTACGTATGTAACACGTATTTATTATTCAAGCCCTTTCCATAGTAGGGTTCGTCATCTCACTTCCTGTTAACTTACTCCACCCCTGAGCGTGAGATCTGTTCAAGATAATAATAGAAACAGGGCAGGGTCCAACAGACAAACACGCTTCAGCCGAGTTCGATTTCGCAATTTAATGACATAAACACGATGACATGAACAGGAACGACTAGGACTGAGGAACCGCGTTTGATGTCTCGCAGAGAAACGGCTTGACACGACAGCGATTGACAAAACTGCGTTACTTCAGAAACTGTGCGTGTTCTTCGGAAAAGCTTGTGCTTCAGGACAAAGATGAATTTTCGTAAGTGTAATATCGGTTCTTCGCGTCGTGACGAGCGTGTCCGTGATCAGTCCTTCTGTGCAGTTATTTGATTCCCGTCCAGACCTTTATGCTGCTAAGCGGATTTTTAAATGTTCATCTAAAAATGAAACGATAATCGCCTTTATCGCAGGGAGTCGGTGCAGATGCCATCACGTCTTTTATTTATTCGTTTGGAGCCACTAGCACAGCTACCAGGAAGACCAGCTATGAAGTGTGCGGGTTGAGAAGCTGCACTGCTGGGGCTGGGGTCCTTGACCAAACTGATGAAAAAATGAATTCAGATCTGGAGGCCATTTCTCTTTCCGTACCCTCTCTTGACCAACCCCTAGACATGATAACAGGGAGTAACGGAGAATCCAGTGGCAGCATGAATCCTGGTGCTGGGACCTTCTGGCAGGACCCCTCCGTCTGTAAAAGCGCCAACCTCGGGGTGATCAGTTTGCCCTCGGACAGTGGGAACCTGTTGACCACGGGGAAAAGTAAGAACCGAACCGTACAAGTGGCCTACGTGAGGAACTCTGAAACTAGCCAACCTCTCAGCTCCGAGAACATGGCTTTACAGTGTCTGAAGGATTCCTGTGACATAGTGGGATTTAAACTAGATATAGTGCCATTTGGGATGCTGGACTTTGGTGAAACGTCAGTTCTTGATCACTTTTACAATGCAGGTAAGTCTACTTACAGACGTTTAAGGGAATGTCCTGAAAACAACCCACATGCTTGGTAGACATGGTCTTTGCTGATGTGATCATTCAGACAAATTTTTAAATATGCCATTAATCAAAGTTGAACCTTTTGGTTTTACTTCATCCCAAAACACTAAATAACAACAAACCTGAACCTCTGTTTGTTATTACGCAATGTAAAAACTCTCCTCGGCTGTGATCACTACATTCAGTGGCACAGTGCTGAGTTTAAAGTAGTTTTTTTTAACCATTGCAGCATAGTTAGAAACCCTAAAAATATCAAATAACACCCAACAATAACCGTATAGTAAGTGGAATGGTAGTTTTGAGGTTAATTCATTATCAGTAATCATTCATTAATTAGTTACTGTTAATAAATACGCAATCACTCAATGTCTTGCCATATCAGTATTTGCACATGCTGACAGACACATGCTACATCTACACACTGTGACTATATTTTGCCCAGTGGACTTTTTTTACTTTAGCATGTTCTTTTAAATATGTGTAGATTCATTTATCATTACTGTGAAGATCTGGAGTTTAACTTGAGTTTTCCCTAAGCCTTTTCTCTTAAAGATTTTGTTATTTTGTGTGACCTAGTTTCTTATGGACTTTTTATAGACACAGACAGACTTGTCCCTTTATCATTTGTGAGAGAGTTTTGATTTCTGAATGTTTCGCCATCATTGTGTCCTCTTCATCTTAAAGTGCCGTTTCAGTCATGTGGGCTTTAGGTTTAAAACAATTTGAGATGGGTTGCAATGAAAACAGTTTCCTGTGTGGTAACATGACACAGTCGCTAATGCTGAGATGTTATCATGTCGTCAGTACATAGCTGAAGCCCTGAAGATCCTTTGTTATTTGTTTCAGGCTTTTGTAGCATGTCCAGTTTGTCCAGAAAGGTGTGGACTAATGATTGCTTTAGATGTCCTGGTGTATCCTTATCTGGTTTTGTGCACTTAAGCAAGCTTTTTGAGCTCGCCAGACCTGCATTTGAAATGACTGCAGCTTCTTACGGTATCATTTCTTCAGTTTAATGGAAAGAACAATAAATCAACAAAAGTTGTCATCACCCCCATGTTGTTTAAAACTTGAATGAATTTTGTTCCTTCTGTGAAATGCAGGATAACATATGTTGATAAATCTGTTTTATTATTATTTTTAGTTTTTTATGATGTGCAGGGGGTGTAAAGTTTGGAAAGGGCAGAAGCGTACCATAAAAGAAGTCCGTAGAACTCTACTACACCCAAGCAATCGTGGGAGATTTAGTGGTTCACAAGATAATTAACCAATCAGGTTAGCTAATTGCAGGGCAGATTCATGTTTTTACTGTGTGTGACATTATTTTGAGATTATTGCAAGAGATGATTGTATGTATTTTATATGCTACATTAAATCAGCCTAATTTTGAATTAACCATCAACCACCCTGCTGTTTAGACTAGTGTTGGATATCGTTAAAAGCTAACTTAAGTGATAAAATGAACAAATGACACATTTAGAAACATAGAGTTTTTTTTTTACACAGACTGACATATAGAATTGTTTGTATAAAATCCTCAAGTTAAAACAGACTTGCTCAAAGACATGCATTTTCTATAGATACTTATTATTATATTGCACAATTTGAGCCTGAATGTTTTATTTGTAGATCAAAGGTAGCACGTTTGAGTGCGTAGGAGGGAACTGTGGGAAGAAAGAGGGGTTTGTAGTGGAACACAATGTTATCAAAGTTTCTAATTCTCTTACATATTATGGTTATCTGGTCATCGGACAGAAGGCATTTTTTTTCTTTTGTGGAAAGTTGTGCAGTGAAAGAGTATGATTTTGTGCTAGTTTAACGATTTGTGTTGTGCAGAGAACACATAGTCGGCATGCGAATAGTGGTATAAAATGTCTTTATGAAGCAGTACTTTTCATGAAAATCCACAGTTGAAAAGCACAAGAAAGACCTGCTGCTTCTGGGAGATTTGAAAGTGCACGTCTAGTGGATACTTTACTAACCACCGGAGCAGGCCTGCGTATCACTGTTCTGTAATGCATAATGTACTGTATTCGGAACCTGGGGCTCGTTCTTCGTACGTCTCTAACTCAGTTAGCTGGATTTGATTGTTGTGGATTTGTCCTGATCTTGGATCGTTCGGTTCTTCGACGCTCATCCGG
>JAUCMT010000051.1:11990541-12002280 GCA_032357475.1 Enteromius thamalakanensis
TCCAGATAATAACACAGAAAAACCACAGGGAAAAACGCTCAGAGTTGTCTGCTAGGCAAAACAAAAACTTTGCACTGATTTAGAGTCCAAACGGGGCTTTTATGGCCCACCGGTGGCGGGAAGAAACAACGGAAGCGGCCAAGGTACGTGGGGCAAAAGAGTCCGGGTGGGAACTAATATTCGGGCAAGAGTTCCCGCTGTTGACCTCTGGAGGGAGCCACAGAGGCACGGCTTGTGACACCCATTATACAAAGCAAAAAATATTGTTACTGTATTTTGCACTGTTTTATTCTTGCAACCACAGCTGCTGTTTTTTTACCATAAATTTCACAGATTTTATTTTTTTTTCAGTGTATCAATTACTCAATTGGATTTAATTTGGCAGTGGCTATATGGATGAAGTCGAGATAGATGAGGAACTTCCTTGTTCTTGATTTTGGACTTTTATCTCTTTTTTTCAATGACCCACTTATGGATTTTGACCTCAATAAAGGACAAAGTCCTTTCATTTTACATTATCATCAAATTTACACAAAGCAATTTGTGCTGTTTCTGAATTATAACTTCTGGCAGGACATCAAGTTATGGTCTTAATGGAAATACCATGGAACAAGAGAGATACGAGCTATCTAAAAATCCAGTTTACTCCAGTACAAATTAGTAATAATTTACTAAAATTTAATTTACTAAATCAGACAGTTTGGTTAGTTACTTTAAGAAACGTTTAAAGTCACATTATAACAGACAAGGTTACATTTCAGTTTAAAGCTAATAAAATGTAAATGTAATGACTGGTTAACAGGAATATTCCTAGTCTGTCATTGTTTTTCTAGAACCTGGTCTGCAAAATTGTAACAAATACAACATTTTATAGAAAAAAAAAGTTTTACATACAGTATGTATTTTCTGTCTGCTCTTTCTTTTTTATGAAAAAGTGTCAAAACACAAATATTACAATAACAATTCAGCAAAATGATATTTGGTTTCAAGATGAATGAAATCGTTTTCTCCTAGCCATTTCTTTTTTTCCTAATCCATTATTTTTCAGTTAATAAAGATTGCGAATACATTTTAGAAAGAATGAATGACATCACTGCGAGTTATATTTTTTAACTATTTTGATATCTGTTAATGCAAGACATCACAGGTGAATTGGGTAAATATTTTAATGGATATCACCATGCTTCCTCTATTAATTAGTCACAGCACATTTAGACACTTGTTTTGTATAACAAAATTAAGTTATGCTTAAATATGCAAAAGAGCAAATATCTAATTAAATCTACACTCACTTTTTAGAACAGAAATCTGAACATTGCATAAAGCCAGGTTTCACAATTCTTGTTGAAATTTTAGAGGTTTTTCAGAGAAGATTTTTAATACATTTGGTTCTGGTGATCTGTCCACGGAGCTCATCTAGGTGTTCTGGTCTCTGATGAAGATTATATCTTTGTGCTCATACACCATCTGATCTGGATACGAACTGAAAAACAGAATAAGAGAGAGACAGACTAATATTAGCACAGATGCCATTCTTTTTACGATGTAACGAGTACATTGAGTGTTTAGGGGAGTGTTTCCGGTTCCGGCTGATCTAATTAATGCTGCCTAACAATCCTTTAACGGATTTGATTAATAAATGTGTATCAGCGTGTTACGTGTAAGCCAGAGTAAAGAGATGTGTCTTTAATCTAGATTTAAACTGACAGAGTGTGCCTGCCTCCTGAACAGTATTAGGTAAATTGTTTCAGAGTTTGGGTGCTAAATAGGAAAAAGATCTGCCACCTGAAGTAGATTTTGATATTCTAGGTATTATCGAATGGTTAGTGTTTTAAGAACGAACAGACGTGGAGAACTATAATGTGATAAAATCTATATAATGTTTGATACAAGAACACTAAAATAAATGCACTTTTTAAACAGCACTTTAATTTACAGTTACACCTATAAGTTGCTTATTAGCATACATGTTAGAATATTAGCCATTTGCTAAGTAAGCACATATTAATGAATTATTCTACATCCCTGATCCTACCTAAACTTAACAACGACCTTACTAACTATTGATAAGCAGCAAATTAAGAATGTTTTGAGGGAAAAGTTGTAGTTAATAGTTAACAAGTTACCTACTGTCACGCCACGGGACTGCACTGGGATCAGTGGGATCAGTGCAGTCAACCTTACACACTCTCAACAACTCACCTGTCTCCACAGAGCACTGCCCGAACTCCACCATCCAGTTCCCAGTCACCTACCAGCAAAAAGAGAAATGAGGACTAAAGTGAGAGCGATCCTAAGATCGCTGGGATTCTCTGGAGGAATTAAAGCAGCAAGCTGGAGATTGCACTCACCGTTATTGAACTGTCTATGACCACTGGATCTATCTTCAAATTAATAAACATTGTTACACTTTATCCTTGTTGTCCAGAACCCTTCTTGGCTGAGCGTTACACCTACACTAAAGTGTTACCAAATAAATATTTCTAAAAACAGAAATTTAACAAAAGAAATTAGTTTATAGTGTAGCAGTTAATAGAGTTCTAGTGCTTGGTCAGCACCTTGGTCAGCACACCTGTAATATGACTCTTTTTCACACTTTTTGATGCCTTTGTAGTGGGGATAAAGACTTCAAACAAAGATTAAATTTCATGGCTTTTATATACAGGATAGAAATGTTTTAAATATGTCTTATTTGTCTCATTATAACATTAAAGACTAAACAGCAGTCATTTCTATACAAACAGTGAGTTGAGCTGTGAAATCAATAGTGGCTCATAGTTTAGGTCACTGACACAGTCCACTTATTACAGTTCTAAACAGAATTACCCCTTTGTATTTCCAGACCTGTTTGCTTACATCCTTTATAAACAATCTAAAATTTAAATTAACTAGAAGGCCTTAATCTTAACATGGTAGATTAATGGTAACAGAACAACTTTGTAGTAATCATTGATTTTTTTTTTTTTTTAGACTAAACAAACAGGGTGGTTGACTTTTGGAGCCATCGATCGGCACAGATGTCTGAGCTGTCCTCCATCGTTTGTTCTCACTCGTGATTCTAGAGCATTTTAGGCACATGCAGTTGACAGATGTGCCATCAAAAATGAAATTTGTTATTTTATTGTCCCTTGTTTTGGTGACTTGTTTCGCTGCAGAGGGTAAGTGTCTCACAACCCGCTTCATTATAATTAGATCACTGGCTTGTTTTTATTAAGCTTTAAAAAAACAACAACTTTTTTGTGATTTCCACAGAAACATGCACGGGGCGCTGTCAGAGTGGCTTTGATCCATCAAAGAAATGCCAGTGTGATAGAATGTGCAAGTACTATGGAAGCTGCTGTGTGGATTTCGACAGTGCTTGTCGAACAAAAAGTAAGGTAACTTGTAAGGATGTATATTCAAATAGTAATAAATGACATATATTTATTAATGCATTTTAATGTAATATACACTTCTGTAATATATTAATATTAGTGCTGTCAATTAATCGTGATTAATTAATTTTTGTTTGCATAATTTATGTGTGTTCTGTGTATATTTATTATAGATATATAAATACACACACAGTAAATATAAAAAAATATTTACGTAAAATTGCATGTCTATATTTATAATAATATAATTTATATTTTAAATAAATATTTAATATATAAACAAAAATTATTTTTCTGAAATATACATGTATATATAACATGCATGTTTGTAAATTTACATAAACATACACAGAACACACACACATATTATGTAAACAAAAACCTTTATCTTGGATGCGTTTAATCATGATTAATCATTTGATAATTTTTTTCCTGGTATGGCAAAAGTGAATTTTAATGTTATAAATTATGAAATATTTTCTCTCCTAATATTTTTGTGGCAACCTTTTGATGAATAGAAAGTTCATAATAAATGCAGTTACTTAAAATTAAATTTTATACTTAAAATAAAAAGAGAATATGTAACATTGTACAAGTTTATACTGTCACTGTAGATTTAATGTGTCATAAAAAAATAAATAAATGAAAAAAAATGAAATCCTAGTATCCAAGTATGAGACTCATGGGATGATTTCCAAGTGTAAACACTCTGGTGCTTTCAAAACATCTCTTTGTTTGTTTGAGCAGCTGAAACCGTTCTACATAGAAACCCTAGCTCATCCAATGGTGTTATTTGGGGAGGGGCTTTCTGTTTTGTCTGACCAATGGCATTCAAAGGGAGGGTTTGGAAAACCTGTTTACAAATTTTTTTACAAATCAGCTTTGGGCATTTTAGGCCCTGTGGACTTTACCCTGACTTTACTTCACTGTGAAATGAACTTTAAAACACAATTAAACATATACACATATAATGGCTGAGTAAACAAAAGAAAGAAATAAAATACAATGAATAACAACAACAACAAAAAGACATCAGCACAAAAAAGCAATTTAAGACCTAAACCATCACTGATGGTTTAAAAACATTTAACTGAAGAGAATTGAAGTTCCACCTAAGGTCCACCTTCATTCAAATAATGAATTTACAGCTTGACTGGAAATGATTCACAATAAAAATATCCTGTTCACAGGTGATATTTACCTTGATTTAGTTATTTATTGTTCACAAGTCACATGTCTCTTATCTAATGCTTGTACTTAAGTGACACTAATTACGCTCTTGATAAACAAGTACACTAACCTTTGATAAAACTTTATTACTGCCAAAAATGTTTGTTGTAAGGAAAATTACAAGTTTGGCAAACAAAAATATCAGTGACAAGGGTAAAATGCAATAATATTTTTACAAATGGTGTAAGTAACAACAATAAATGAACTGAGGCAAATTGTCTGAAATTCACTTTGATGACAAAACGTACATGAATCGCTTGTAAAAGAATATTTTAAAATGTACTCAAATTTAGCATCATATGACTTTCCCAGTGAATCCTCTGCAGTGATTGGGTGCCATCAGTGTCCACACAGCTGATAAACTCAATAATCCACAAGTAATTCACACAGCTCCAGCTCCAATAAACAACATGTAAAGTAAAACGTTGCATTTCTATAATAAACAAATCCATCATTACAATGATTTTAACTTCAAACCTGTTGCTTCCAACAAAAAATCCTCTATCCATTATAAGCTAACAGATGTTTAGTCTGAATCAAAAGAGAAATATACAGAGTTCAGCCAAAACCATTCTAAACAAACGGTTCCAAACAAATATGTCATTAAATTTTATTAAGAGATGACAACAGTGGATTTTTTCACTGGAGGAAGTGCTTACAATATGAATTTTGTTAAAATGCCTTAAAGATTTGGTAACCTACCACTTTTCACTTCACAATATGTTAACCGATAGGCTGAAGTTGTAGGAATTACTTTGTGTGAATTATTTTGATGTTTTTATCCGTTGTTTGGACTGTCATTGTGACGGTACCCATTGGCTACAGAGCATTCATTGGTGAGCAAGTGTAATGTTACATTTCTCCAAATCAGTTCTGATGAAGAAACAAACTCACCTACATCTTGAATAGGGTGAGTAAGGTGAGTTTCAGAAAATGTTGATTTTTGAGCGAACTAATCTCTTATTAACGGAAAGAGAACCAGGCATTGTGAAAATGCTGTACTAATTGAATGGTTTAACTTCTTCCTCAGTTGCCCGTGGGGACATGTTTGATGTGCCTGAGGAAGATCTGGTCTCTTCGGTGTCAGTGACAGACCAATCAAACGTAACAGCCTCCACCGCTCCACTCCGACCCACCACAAGTTCCCCTCCTGTGTCTCCTACAGTTCCACCAGATCCAGAAGCCGTCACCTGTAGCGGTCGCACATTTGACGCTTTCATGCAGCTGAAGAATGGTTCAATCTATGCGTTCAGAGGTCAGTTTAGAGGCTGAATAAAATTACTATGCCTTTTTCTCAGTTCAAGTTCAGGCTGACTACACATTTGTGTTCTAGGGGACTATTTCTTTGAGTTAGATGACAAAACTGTCATGCCTGGATATCCCAAACTCATCAAGGATGTGTGGGGCATCTCCGGTCCCATTGATGCTGCTTTCACTCGTATCAACTGCCAGGGGAAAACATATATATTTAAGGTCTGTTTACATCATGTTAAATGTTTAAGGGTCATTAATCACTACACCACCAAGTTGTTCCAAACCCATAAAAGCTCTGTTCGTCTTAAAAACATGATTTTAAATATTTTGGTTGAAAACCGGGATGCTTGTGACTGTCTCATTGACTGACACGTTATAAACACACAGATCCAGAAAAGACATTGCTGGAATAGTCCATCAGAACTTTTTTAGGCCTTGACAGTGATATTTACTTGGTAGTCAATGGGACAAGCCTTCTGGTTTTCAGCCAAAATATTTTGAATTGTGTAAATGTTCTAAATTGGAAACAAATTTGGAATGACATGGGAGTAATTGATTATTGACAATTTTAATTTTGAGGTGGAGTAACCATTAAAATTTAATTTCTCACACTGTTGATTCAAACCTGTAAGATTTTAATAACATGATATATGTAACATTACTTTTCATCTTGATTTTATTTTTTAATTAGGTGTTTACACAAGAGAAATATGTTATGGTTACGCCACATGACATCATAGGAGCATGACATTTTTAGTTAAAAATGTTTTTTTTGTTCCTTTTTTGTTTAAAAATGTTAGGCTATGTAGTGTGTTTCCAACACATTTAGGTGATGCATTTTTGAAAATATGCTTTTTAAGCTAGATTTAAAAAACAAAATAATATTTATTAATTTTGGACACTCTGATTGGCCTATATAACTAAAATATTTAGAACTTCTGATATTTCACTGCATGCTGAATCACAGGGTAACAAGTATTGGCGTTTTGATGGTGATTCCTTGGATGAAGATTATCCAAGAGACATATCCGTGGGCTTTGAGAAGATTCCAGATGATATTGATGCTGCATTTGCAGTCCCGGCTCCTGGCCATCATGGAAAGGAAAAGGTGTATTTTTTTAAAGGTAATAATGGTTAAAATAGATTTCTGCAAGAATGATGTATTTTTATAAGCCAAAACCAGAAATAAGTTAGCATTTTAACACTTCTGGTTCACTTGTTTTGAAAGGAATTGTTATGCACCATATGAAATAGATTTATTCAATATTATTGCTTTCTTTGTTCCCACAGGGGACCAATATTACCAATATGAGTTTAAACACCAGCCTTCCCATGAAGAATGTGCTCTCTTGACCAAATCCTCACCCTCTGTTGCCTTCACACGTTATACAAACCTGTACTGTGGTTTGGATAATTTGTTTGCTTTGCTCTTTCAAGGCTGTAAGTCTGCATAGGTTGTTTAAGCAATTAAAATAAATTAGGCTAATTTGAACAAATGTGCTGGTTTGCTGAATTATTCCCTGTCCGTCCAGCTCAGGGGCATCACAAAGGTCCGCATTTCATTTCCAAAGACTGGATTGGAATCAAACCTCCCATAGATGCAGCAATGGTTGGTCGACTGTACGTCAACCCTGGTCCCTCAGCATCTTCAGCAACAAGCCAAAGCAGGGGCCGAAATGGACGGGGAAAGAAGACCAGGGGTCGAGGAGCCAGAGTGAGCCGCTCGCTGTTCTGGGAAGACTTTGGGTTGGACTATGAGGAAAGGTTTGTTATTTACTGAAGCTTGTTGAGAGGATATCTGCATGTGTGTGCATAGTATATGTTTAGAATATACTGTATGAATAAATATGTGTTATGTAGATATTATGGAGCAGAGAAGCGTGGTACAAACCAGAAAAAGGGCCGTGGAAGACGTCCATTTTGGTTTGACATGAGCTATGACACGGATGACTACACAGATGTGGAAATCGTCCAAGAAAAGGCCACACCTGTGCAGAATGTCTACTTCTTTAAGAAAGGTACTTCAAACAAAGATAGTGATTCGCCTTTTAAGATAAATCTTTTTTAATAATTGTGTTCTAAACTATGCACTTTTCTCAATATGACTGCGGTAAATCTAGAAACATGAATTTATATTTTGAACAGCTGGGCCACATTTGGCTGAAATATTCACATGTACATTATTAAAAATGTATTAGGTTATGCATGTAATAATAGTTTCCCTGAGAAGAGAAAGGAAATACTGCATCCTATTGGGGGCACTTTTGGGGAATGTCTTCAGCATGACCGAAGCATGAGTAATAAAGGTCACCTGTAAAACAAGTCATCTACTTTTTGTCTGAAGGAGACCAAATGGATGCCGTTGTGTTATCTGAAATGTAATGTTATGTTAACATGCGGCCACTAGGTGTCACTTGTGACTTGGAAGTGGTGAAAAGGAGTTAAGTAAAGAAGTGAAGTGTTGAGCTGTTGCACACCTGTTTCTGCTGTGTTTATTTGATTTATACTGTTTCAAAATACAACAGATCCAGGATCTCATTCCCCTTCGCAGGAAACCACGTTACATGCATAACCTGAAACATTACCTTTTGATTGGAAACTTTTTCACTGCATCCCCTAGAGGGAGTGCTTTTGGGAAGCATAATACCTACATCATGCTGCCATGCTGAAGGGATGAATACCTAAATGGGTGCCTAAAAACCAAGTCAAAGACTCACAGGAGAAAGGAAGCCTAACTACTGTATGCTCTTTTTGAAGCCAGCATCCACGAGAGCTCACTGAGAGCCCATTACTCAGAGCTAACTGGCCTCTGAAGCTTAAATACCGAGATACATCAGTCCTCAAATGATATGCGGTCTAGCAATGCTCCATTCTGCCTAGCCAATACAAAGCCAAGCTCTAGGAGTGCAATCCTCCAAGAGAAGGCCTAGTACAAGTGTGTGCATTAGTCTCCAAATGCAGATGAGCCAATGGCAGTTGAGAATCAGTTGCATGGAGGGCGGAACTCGAACCCGAAGCTTGCACCGGGGTTTATGATGGGGTTTATGCTTAAATAAAAGAAAAACAATGTGTCTGGGGTACTTGTAACACTGATTTTGATGTATCCTGAGAGGATAGGCAATATAATGTATTTTATTACATTTCCCGAATCCGAACAAAATTCAACCTAATCCTAGTCCAAATGAGATCAAAATTTCATTTTCTGGCTGTCATACAGGTATCATCTGCTTAACCAGAATATTAATGTCATCTTGTGCTTTAGCAAAGTATCTCTGACTAAAACTAGAGATGTTAATGTTTGTGTGCCCATGTACAAACCTAGAGTGGTTCTCGAATGTCAGTGTAGGTCAAAAACATAAATGTAGGTATATCTACTTTATATTAAACTGGCTAAATGTAGATGAATTAAATTGTACCCTGTAATACATAAACACTGTTAATCTGGGATGTTGTCATCCGCAATCGTGATGACGAACCATAAAATATCCATAATGTTTATAATTAACCATAGAATATTTAATTCGCATTTGGTGGCCTTTTGTGGTCCAAAAGTTTGAAAAAACATTGTAGGACAAGGTTTTCACACCGCAGCTGACAGTGACATTTTGTTTGTTTGTTGAAATGTTAAACATGAAATGTTGATATGGATGAACAGACTTTCTAATGTTCACAGTGGTAGTGCTTGCCATAGTTGCCTTTATTAGATACATCATTAGACACAGTCTCCCTGAAGACAAGAAATGGATGACAGATTTTACAGGTGCCCTGTTATACTCTCGGGCGCACCTGTCGTGATGTCATAGGCTACCGCCTGCCAATGCCAAGTTCATTGTTGTGTTTAGACCAGAGTTAGCCAATGTCAGTCCTGGAGTGCTGATTTCCTGCAGAGTTTCACTCTGACCTTAATCAAACACAGACCAGGCCAATCAAGGTCTACAGGATTACCAAGGCTAGAGGTTGGCGCTAAACTCTACAGTCACTCCAGGACTGACATTGCCTACCTCTGGTCTAAACACTGGCCATGTCAAAGACATTCCTCAAAAGCGCCCTCTAGGGGATGCAGTTTCCATTCAAAAGCTAACTTGTAAAAATTTACAAATGTGACACCAAATAAGTATGTTTTTTTTTTTCAAAACATTAATACTTTTTTTCGGAAGGGATACGTTAAATTGATCAAATGTAACTGTAAAGACATTTACATTAAAGACATAGATGTTACAAACAATTTCTATTTAAAATAAATGCTGTTCTTTTGATTGTTCTATTCATGAAGGAATCATAAAAATGTATTAAAATTAAGCAACAAAAATATTTATCAGCGCACTGATAATAAGAAACAGGCAGGAAATGTCTATTGATTTTTGATTTTTTTTATTTTGATTTGATTTTGATTTTTTTGTAACAATAATTAAATTAACAATAACATTTCAGAGATCTAATAATGCAGAGTTTTGTAAACATTCTTACTAACACCACAGTTTAATGTGTGTGTTTTATGCTAATAAAACATGTTGTATTTGTATTATTTAAATATTTCAATTCGTATTAATATTGTGGTATTTTCCCACTAGATAAATATTACAGGGTGGACCTGCAGACTAAACGGATTGACTACGTAAACCCTCCTTACCCACGATCCATTGGCAAATATTGGCTGGGATGTAACGAAAAGGACATGTCAGAAAAAAGATAAGAAACAAGATTTCCATATTTGAGGTGATAATAAAGATTTGTTATTGATAATGTTAGTGCTTAATTAGATGCCATTTATGAGAATTAATCTGTACCAATAATATAACAGTTCTACATGTACAGTATGAGTATTCCTGATGTGTTACATTATAGTAATATCTGCCAATAGTTTTGCTTGTATTAGGATAAAGCTTCTAATGACCTTATTACGATGGTACAATGATCTCTATTAAACTTACGAACTTTTGTTATTATAAGTATGACAATACTGAGTAATAAAATGTTTAATCAGTATTTTTATTATTTTCTTAATTTGTCATGTTAATGTATGAAACAAATTTACAGAGATGCAAACTGTGTAACTGAATTATATTATATCATATTATTGTTTAATGAGGGATCAGCTAATAAAGAACAAAAGAAAAAAAAACAAGTTGTTACCTTAATTTGAGAAAAATTTAAAGAATAATGCATGCTTTGTAGAAAGTAATTTGAAGTATCTATAAAAAACAATAGGTTGTGTGAGCTTAGTTATAAAGGTATAGATAAGGAAGTTATTTTGATTTCACATCCTTCAACTCCAATCTATCCCGATGACAATAACATCCTCTAGTGGCAAACATAAATATGGCAGAGCAGCATACGATATGACTGAGAGCACTGAGCTATGAGTCAACACTCCAACTGCAAAATGCCTTACACTTCTACACATGTCCGTACATAGACAACAGCTGCACAACAACACAAGACAGGAATGAAAGCATGTTAATTGTTGCAATTTGCAGGGGGGTTTATTTTAACCATTGGTTATGGGGAGGTGTAACTTTTCTGCATTTTAAACACTCTTTGAGCACTCTTTGAGCACTGTGTAGATATACTTCTCTCTTGTATACTGTTGAGCACTTTTATTGAGCTGTGGCAAAAATTACACAGTGACAATAATTTGAAAATATTAGCAGACAGGAAATAAGTTATTTTGGTAGATGCCAAATATCATCTAACATTTACCATTTTAAAAATAATCTAATATCTACCATACGTATGTGTGTGTATATATTGTATACTAATATTATATACACACTACACATAGTGTTTATGACCAAAGGTGGCTTTGAAATAATTTTGCATCATTTATTATTTTGATCTTTTATTCAAAAATGAAAAAAAGAAAAAAAAAAGAATTATCATT
>JAUCMT010000051.1:12004330-12024061 GCA_032357475.1 Enteromius thamalakanensis
TGCCTACTTCCTGTTTATATATCTGCGTGAGGTACTCCCGGGTCCTAGTGCCCTCACGATCTGGTGCGTGTGACACTGACTTCTATACGTACATTCAGATGAAAAAAAAAAAAAAAAGACATTTTTGGCAACAAACCTAAAAGATGGATTTAGTAGAAGTACACCATGCCCAGAGTTAATTATACTACTGGATCTTTAATTACTGTAACATTAGCCTGTTCTTTATTTCTGCTGGAGGCCCTGGACATCTGGTTCAGATAAACTGTATAATGGATTTTATCAAATAAAAAAAAATGTAAACCTCTATGAGAAGTCTTATAATGGGCTGTGGTTGTAGGACAATAATGCAAAACAAACATGGATCAATCAATACAAAATGCAGTTTTTCCGTTGACCATCCCTGGAGTGATTCTGTATGAAGGAGTGGTCTCTTTCTCTTATCAGGTGTTCTCTAAACTCTTCAGGCATTACAAAAGAAAACTCAGAGCTGTTATCTTGGGAAAAGGCATTGCAATAATTGTGGCCAACAACTAGAGATTTCAACCACTTTCAATTGTTTTACTTCAATGGTTAGATTTTTGTGAATTTGTTCATATTTGCCAAGGGTGCCAATATTACTGGAGATTGTTTTCTATAAGTAAGTTGCTCCCCTCAACTAGAAGTATAAAGCTTTCTGGAATTTTTTTTCCATTTACATTTCATTCATATTTATTCAGTTAGCAGTCATCTTTTTTTACGTAAAAATTGTCAACATTGAAACATAGCAAGCGATTTTTCATAAAAAACAACATTTTCAAGTTTAAACTAGAGCACAAGCCAGTGATATCCTCTAGAAAAAGCTATAGCTCACTTTTATTAGAGGGTTGTTCTCAATGGGTAAAGTCTCTGTGATAACAAGAGATCCCCGGAATGCTGATACCAGCAAGTCATATCACGCTCACCATACTTTCACATTAATATTAACTGACTTTAACTAGAGTAAGAGGGGAAAGAGACCCCTAGGTAAGGATGAATTCCCCTACCTTAAGTTTGTTTCTCTTGCCAGTAGATGGTACAAAATGTCATATCAACATTCCTGATGAATGCCAAAATTTTTTAGTATGAAAAAATAAATACAATGGAATTCAAAGGCTACCATTCAGTCAGTTTTTGTGTGTTTCTCTACTCTGTGTATGAGTGCATATATGCCTGGTATGTTGGAATGTGTTTGCATTCATATATTCTCTTCCCAATGGATCCTCTGTCTTTTCCCGCTCCTGAGGCACAGTACTGTCACAATGGTGCTAATGACGTGTCATCGCAGCTGCGTTCCTCTCCATTTAGTCTGCAAACACCTGAGGCCGTCTTTTTGTTTGATGTGGAAACACCTACCATTCATTCTGCCAGTTTGGGGAAATATTTCGAGGTGTTCGGACAGTTTTCATAATTTAGAGGTATAGTGCTACTGGGAAGAATTTTTGATTCAAAGCCAATATTATGCCACAGAGATCCACTTGAAAGAGAAGGAGCTATGATGGATTATGCACAGATGCTGAGGAACTGTTTTCATGGCTGGTGAAGAGCTGGGTAAAATGTGCTACAATTTTAAAATCAGTTTAATAAGTTAAATTCTGAATGTACAGTATAAAAACAAATACTTTTTGAGGTAATTTTAATTCATTTAGATCTCTTATCTGTGCATTTGTACATATTTGTCTGCCAACAGTCATTCACTTCTTTATTTCTTAATACCTCGTCTATGTGCTATCATTTTTGAACACATCTAAACTTTATTTTGATTAAAAAAATAAAATAATTTGTTTAACCGTAACTTTAATATGTTACAAAAAAGTTAATAAAACACTGCCAATTCTACTAACTGTTAATCTATTATGTAAATATGTTCCAAAAATGTAGTACTTGTAATTGAATTATGCATTTTAAAATGCTAATAATCAGATTTGTTACTTTTTTGAGTGATTACATTATTAGCCTACATTTTATTTACACAATAACAATAGCCTAACAAATTCATCTTTTGAATTTACCTCGATTACATGAGATTTGAGAGGCCACACATAAATTGATTGCTGGATTAGAAAGCCTACAGTACATCATTTACATTTTAAGAAGTATTTTTTTCAACATTAAACACATTAGATTTTATTAAAATTATCATGCAGTGGTAATGTTAATGCACTTCATATTGTTAATAAAAATGAATGGAATATTTTTTCTTACACTTTGTATTTTTATAACACTTTTATTTATATATTTGGAATGGCACTGAACAAGAGTGACTGGCACGAAAAGTGACCAATTAGTTTGCTTACTGCTGACCATTACAAACATAGATGACATAAGTTGAACAAAAAGCCTAAACGATTAGCTACCTTTGTAACGTTAGACTCAAATGATTTAATATGATCATCAAATTCTTCTGCCTTGCCGCTTATACTGTCTGATTAGTATTACAACATTTATGATTTGCGAATTTAACCCTATTGGTTACATTTTACAGAGGTTTGACACGCTCTTTCTAATTTAGCATTGTATTCCTCTGTCAGCATTTTTTATACCTAAATACACAGCCTCGAGGCTTGCTTTAAAGCTCTGTGGCCGCGCCCTCCGGGAGACCCCGCCCCCTCCGCTTGCGTATCTACTGTTAACGGAACAGCATTGTTTAATGTTTACGATCGTTCGGCTTGAGTGCGCTATCAGATCTGGACGCTTTACCTGAACACCTCACCACATATACAGCAAAAGGCGTGGACGCACTGTGAAATAACCGAAGGTAATGTACGGAACTAAGGCTTTTTGTTGTCATTCTCGAAAGCATATTAATCGATTGCCTTGTGACAGCAGCGATGTCATACAACAATGTAATAAAAGGAGGAGCTGGTCCCGTTAAAACAATTTCTTATGAGATTCCAGCCTGTTATAAACGCCTAATTACAACCGCGCAGGGCTACTAAGAATCTTAACTAACGTTAATCGTATTCAGGAGAGAGCTAACGTACATGAAACTCAGTATAACCCGTATGGACAGCAAATAATTTCATTGTTTTTCTGCATGCACGTATATGACTGTATGATTAAGACAGTCTCATAGTACGCTATGTGTGCGTTGCATAACTTTTAACCCGCTGTGCACTACTGCCAAACTGCACTGAAGGCTGTCACGTGACTACATTTTTTTCTTACCAATGTCTATTTTTTATTTTCTTAGTGGATCATTTAATTACTTAATTAGTAACTATTAGTTACAAGATATCTATTATTAGATACTAGTAATTAGTATACTATGTGCTAGACTACTACAGTAATAATACAATAATTACATTATATTCTTCCTATTAAACGTAATAATAAAATAATAATTATTACTATTATAAAAATTCATTATTTTGATTATTTTTTACACTGTAGAAAGTAAGTTACACTTTAAACTAAAAAAAACAAGCAAAGAAACGAAAATAGATAAGGTGGTGTCAAAAGTTGCTGCAAAAAACAAGCTGACATTCTGAAAGCTCACAAAATTGAGTATAAATGACAGAAATTCTATGTTAAATCAATAAAAAACAGAGATGTGGTTATAACATAATGTTGGAAACATATTTAAAGTGCAGAGACAGCCATGTGGTAATGCAAAGTTTTAGATCATGAGCTGTCATATGATTTCTGTTGTTGTGAAACATTTTTGTAAAGATTAGTTTTTTTCCGGCATCCGCTTTTCAAAAGCCCAGATGTCAGTCCATTATAGATCTTATACTTGGCTCTCGCTTATAAAATATGAGATCATGAAGTTTACCTAAATGTGACAGAAGTATAACCGGAGTGAAATGAATGACTTCCTCTTTCACAGTATGTCTCGAGAGCAGAAAACAGTGGACCGTGCCAGAAAGGCCTTCCTCACCGGCCGCAGCAAATCACTGGAGTACCGCATTACCCAGCTAAAAAACCTGCTGAGGTTTGTCAGAGAACGACAGAATGACATCGCAGAGGGTCTCAAAAAGGATCTGGGAAGGGTTGGTGACCCATCAGCTTGTGTATCCTTCAGTTTTAAACATTGTTTTCTTATATACTGTAACTGATCTGTGTTTTATATATCTGGTGACAGAGTGAGGGTGGAACTCCTTTGTATGAGACTCTGGGTCTGGAAAGTGAGATTAATCTGGCTGTGAAATATCTGAAAGAATGGGCAGCTCCTCGAGCCGTCAGCAAGAGCATGATGACCATCTCAGACCAGGTCTACATCCAGCCTGAGCCTTTGGGAGTAGTGCTGGTCATCGGGGCCTGGAACTACCCCTGGGCAGTCACCATCGGGCCCGTCATAGGAGCTATAGCAGCAGGTATAGAGGTCTATTGAAGACCATCTGATTCACATGAAATGTGCTAAATATTATGACTAAAGATTATAAATTCTTTATGTAACATATAAGCATATCTAGAGGACTTTTGTGGCCTGACACCACTGGTATGGCATTTTTCTAATTCAGTGCTTATTAGATTCAGTTTTGAACTCCACAAATGTCTTATAAAGCTGATGATCATTTACGATAATTACGAATTTAAAACAATTCTTAATTATTTACACCATAATTTTTCAAAGTCAAAATCTTTTGTTGATATAATGATATAATGCACTGTACTTTGTCCAACTTATGCAACACTGCCCTATCCTAACAGACCAAAGTACACTTGCAAAAAGAACCCCCAGAGATATTTTAGATTTCTTAGAAGTCCTGGAAGCCATCTAAAATGACATAATTTAGTTTGTTTATTTATTCACTGAACTTTATTTGCACATCCTGTATTTAAAAAAAAAATGCAGCAAATAGGCAGTAATTGATTGAAACTCACTTTGACAAATAGCTTGAGCTGTTTAGCGCCATTTACTAAGTATTTACTACCATTTACATATGTAAGTTACTTATATAATTGCAAGTGTATCAAATTTTGAGTATTCTGCACCAGAGATAAAATTGAAGTGTTTAATGAAATTTTAGCTATACATCACTAGCTCCATTACTATGTTACCTTTAAAGAGCTAGGCTTTACAAGTGATAAAATTACTGTAAATATTTAGTAAAAAAGATTGTCATATTACAAAGAATACTGTGTTGGCAGGCAATGCAGCTGTAATCAAGCCATCTGAAGTCAGTTCTCACACTTCCAAAGTGATGGAGGATCTCTTACCGCTTTACCTGGACAAAGTAAGATCACATTTATTCCGTTTTCTAAATTAACACAAAAATTTGACCCCATGTAAAGGTACATTTTACAGTGGTAATTTTGAAGGGTATTCACCACATTCTACCCAAGCTATTAAACCATAGGAAGGTTTAGAATGACCCAGTCTAATATGTCTTATATGATTAATGGGTAATGAACTGTTTTTCAAATCATATATATTTTACAGTATAATACTCTCTGATGTCCAGTTATAAAGTTAGCAAGATTTTCACATCAAAAGCATCACAATGTTAAAGTAATAGGATATTTTCTATAATGTTTCTGACCCACTCTGCAGAACCCCCTGTTTTAAAAAGTGGCGTGCATTTAAGAAGTGGTTAATAATTTGAATCCATCGTAACATATTTGAATTATTCCTTAATAATTATTAACTGTATGTTGTTCGTTGACCAATCAGAGCAGAGTAGGCTCACAGAAAGGAAGGGTTTAGAGAGACTGAATCATAGAATTGCTTCGAACAAACTGTTTGAGAATCACTGGAAAATTTGGTGATATTAAACACATATTTTGAGAAAATAAAAGCGTTTTTTTCACCTATACATGCATACCTATTGTAGGATACTCCCAAAACAGTATTAGGTGGGTTAAAAATGCCATAATAAGGGCACTTTAAAATAATAGATGAAAACTGCTGAGACATACTTCAAAAACAACATGGGTCATTTAGGTTTAAAACGTATAAATACACACTCTCTCTCTCTCTCTGTCTCTCTCTATACATATACATATATATATATATAAATATATATAAATATATAATGCAATAGTGGTAAAAACATGTACTCACACTTGAATCCAATGTAGGCAGACTCAGGATTGCATTTCTTTCAGTCTCTCTGATAAGGAGAAGTGTCGAACTGTCTTGTTTAAAATGAATTCACAGTACAGTTAAGCAAGTGTTTCACTGAGAAGATCTAGAGCTGTTTCTAATGTTACACAGTGTTAACACCAGATGTTTTTATAGTACATTTGCCTGTTACGTGTCTAAAGATCAAGGGAAATTTGATTTCTCAGGTTACGACCCCTTTAAATAAAAAGTCCTAATAGTTTGGGTTGATCTCAGGAGCTGTATCCAGTTGTCAGCGGTGGGGTGACAGAGACCCAGGAGTTGCTCAAGCAGCGGTTTGATCACATCTTCTACACTGGAAATGGTACAGTGGGTAAAATCATCATGGAGGCTGCTGCTAAACACTTAACACCTACCACTCTGGAGCTGGGCGGAAAGAGCCCGTGCTACATCGACCACAACTGTGACCTCACTATTGCCTGTCGGTCAGTCGATTCAGAACAAATCCTTTGTCTGGGAAGCTTTAAAATGATTTTGAATACATGTTCTCTGTGACTTTACAGGCGTATAGCTTGGGGGAAGTACTCAAACTGTGGTCAGACCTGCATTGCTCCAGACTATATACTGTGTGACCCCAGTATACAAGACAGGGTGATTGAAGAGATCAAAAAGAATATTAAAGTACGTATGTTATTCGTAAATGACAGTTTGGGTAACAACCTACAAATATGAAATGTCATATGAACTAATGCATACTTTCTTTTGTGATGGTCAGGATTTCTATACCGAAGACCCCAAAAAATGTCAGGATTACGGACGCATCATCAATCAGCGCCACTTCAAGAGACTGATGTCATTGTTAGAGGACAGCACCATCGCTGTGGGTGGTGAAAATGACGAGTCGGAGTGCTACATTGGTATAAAACTGATTAAAATTAGCTGCATTGAAGCTAATGAAACCAATGTATTGTTTAATAACAGCATAATCACATTTTTAATTCTCTGTTGTAATTCAAATGTACTTTCTGACAGGTCCAACAGTTTTAAGGGACGTGAAGCCGGATGCCAAGGTGATGCAGGAGGAGATATTCGGGCCTCTGTTGCCCGTCCTGACAGTTAGCAGTGCAGATGAAGCCATCAAATTCATCAACCAGAGAGAGAAACCCCTTGCCTTGTACATCTTCACTTCAGACAACAAGGTTTAAACTAATAATTTGTTTTTTGTCTGTACAGAAAGATGAAGTTTTATTCAACAGTACAAAACTGTCCTCTCATTATAGCTGATCAAGCGTATGATTGCGGAGACCTCTAGTGGTGGAGTGGTGGCCAATGACTGTTTGATGCACTTCTCAGTAAGCTCTTTGCCTTTTGGTGGAGTTGGTGAGTTCTTTTATTGTAACCTTTTTCTTTCATATAAATATAATTGTAATTTTGGCCAGTCGAAGATGTCAGTGAGAGAAGCATACATGTCTTTCTGTGTTGTGTGGGATGTCTTGTAACTCAGCTCTTTGGCTCCCTCTGCAGGTAACAGTGGGATGGGCCACTATCATGGCAAGTACGGGTTTGATAACTTAAGCCACTTGCGTGGCTGTCTAATCAAACAGTTGAAGATGGAGGCAGTGAACAAGATGCGTTACCCACCACATACAGCAGATAAGCTGGGCTGGGCACGCTTCTTCATCCTCAAACATGTCGACTTCGGTAACCTGGGCAAAATGGCGCTGCTGGCTCTGATGGCTGTTTTTGTTGCAGTGATGTTACAGGTAACAGATTATTATACCCATGTGATATAAGATTTTCATTTTAATCAGAGAAAATTATTGAATATTTAATGTCATATAATATTTATAATATTTAGCATCAATTATATTATTAACGCATATACAATATATTGATACTGTTAATAATGTATAAAAATCAAATCACATTAATAATATTTAAAATTAAAATCTAAATCCTACTAGATGCTTGTTATGCATTATAAGAAACATGATTGGTGAATATTACATCTAAACATTTTTTAAATATTATATTATGTTATATAACATCTTACATTATATTTAAGCTTGTATAATTTAAATTATATTATTAAATTATATTATTATTGTTTTTTACATGTAATACATTTTATATAATAAATTATTATTAATGATAACCTTAATCTAAATCAAATTATTACTTGATGGTTGTTGTGTTTTATTATATATTGATTTATAAATAATATAATATATTGTTTAAATATTATTTTATACTATGTTATCTCATTTTGTATTATATATGTATACTGTAAAAATGTTATGATATTTCTTTTTAATAATTAAAAATTTTAGATAAATACAATATCAGAAAAATGTACATGGCTCATCCAATCAGATATAAAAAGCATATGAGCTTTTTTTTATGACAGAATCATTTTTCAAACAAATGACTAATTCACAACTGCTGTTTTTTCCTTTACCAGAGATACTTTACTGACTAAGAATGTGAATAATATGAAGAAATCTTACCTCCACCCTGAACACACAAGACCTTGGAGAGAAGGTCGGCTAACTCCTAATGAAGTGCTGCTTCTCATATTCATATTCTCATATTTTTCGCGATTAATTTTAGTCATTATAAAAATGCTGCATTTTTTGTCATTTAAACCATTGTAAAATTATAATAATTCAATAGTTTTTAATCAGTATCTATTTTAGAATACACTCTTTTAATGAAGCTCAAAGACCTTTGTAATCCTGTCCATCGTGTCTGAGATGTTTTTAATGAAGGACATTTTCCTAATTGAATGATTTTGTTTCATATGCAATATATAAAAACACATGTAAGATTTGCTATTTTGAATAAGACGTCCAGCATTTTGTAGAAATGCACATTTCAAACAGTCAAAATGTGAGTTTTGTGAAGCATTAATGCTGCAGTTTTATGGTTCCGTGAGATTTATGAAGAATTGTTTCATGTGAAGAAATTATTATCGTTGGAGATACAGAATATGGAGTTATTTTATATTTAAATAATTAAAATTTTATAGTTTACGCAAAAAAGTTTGCTTACCATCATCATTTCTCAAACCAGTTTTTATTTCCTTTATGTATGAAACAAGATGAGGAAATTTTGAAGGATAGTCATGCTGCTCTTTTTCCTACAATGCAAGCGAATGGGGTCTGCTGTGCAATTGTGGTGAACTATTCATTGAAAAAGGCAGACCAAATACACAACAAATATGTTTCTGCAAATATTCCTACAATACATGACAACATTTCAGTCTATATATGCAGAAATTTGTACGCTCTGTATCTGAAGGATCTATGCATCTGTTTCCAGATTTCCATTAGTCCTAACATACTGTTTGTGTCTTACAGTAGATACAGAAAGACTTTTGTAACATACAGAAATAATTTTTAATGCAACAATAAATTCATTTTTACACAGCTGCCTGTGGGCTATCGGTTTTAATTGTGTAGCTTCTGGCATTTCGCTGACCTACACAGTGGAGGAATGTGTGTTTTATTATTCTTTTCTTTATCTGGCTCTTTGTTGCCCTCCCACACAAATACACAAAAGCTCACGTGTACTCCTTCTCGCAGTTTAAAGGCACTTTATTTCTTCGGCATACTGACACATTAACTAAAATGAATCATTTTTGAAAGCAAACAAAAGCCATTTTCAATTACTCATCACAGAATAGAAGGGTTATTTGAGGCGCAATAGCTGAGCATTAATGCGTCTTTCATATGCTTTAAACAGCAAGAAGCATGGAGCATAACGCAGCTGTGCTGAAAAAACTATGTGCTCTTTACTGCTGATACAAGGAGTCTAAGGTCAACTTGAATATTCCTTTGTGGAACGAGGAAGTAAAACCGGTTCTACAGCTTGAAACCTGTTTCGATGAAACTAATGTCTACATTTACACACTCTTGTAAGACAGGGATCTGTACTTATGATGCTTTGTAAATAACCCAATATAAAGGTGGTTATAGCAAAGTCAACAGCAAAAGTGGAAAATTAAAATCTCAGACACGTTTTTCATACATTTTGAGTCAATGGGAGGTGTAGATCAAATTTCAACATTAACACAGAGGGTGCTATGCTATCACTGTAAAACAGGTGGATGGGGGAGGAGGAAAGAGACACTAAAGACCTTGTATTCATCATTGTTTAAATACCCTTTAAATGCTGACTAAATATTCAGGGCTTTGTACCATAAAAACAATTTTGTTATTTAAAATAACAATGAAATTAAATACAATTAAATACAATTTTAATTTTTTACAAAATTAATATAGCCCATAAATAAACATCAGCCAGTTGACAATATTTCTTATTTTCATTTAGTTTAACGTGATGAACTAAAACTACCTGAAGACAGTATATATATATATAAATAATATTAATTTTATAAAATGATCAATAAAATTGATCTGTTTAAAAATGAAAACGTAAAACAACATTTATTCAAATGAAATAAAATAAAAATATGGATTACATTTTAAATCTTGCTGGTGGTAAAATAACATATGCAATATTATAAGTGGGAGGCTGCAGGCTCCTCCTCTAGCTCTTGTGGGCGGCCTCGAGCGCAGATATACAGTTGGAATGAGTAAACATTTCCCTGTGCTGTACTTTACTGAAGACGGAAATGTCATCAGAAATCGATTGGTGTTTGGCGTGGGGTTGATAAACGAACGATTGACCTACTTAATAGGGTTTTTTTCTCGTTGCCTTAAGATTGTTTGTAAAGTGGTTTATCAGTTTGCAGTCTGACGTTGATAGCCACAAAGGTATTATGCCAGGGTTAGATTTAAAGTTTCTGGAGAGACCGAGGAGGAGGTTTTATTGTCCTCTGTGTGAAAAGCCTATGCGGGACCCCGTGCAGGTGTCCACCTGCGGACACAGATTCTGCGACACCTGCCTGCAAGAGTACCTCAGGTAAAGCTGCTTCTTCACCCGTGTCTGAATGATCAAAGCGAGGTCAAGCTGTGGCGGCTTACATTTTAATGGTTTATTTTCATGTTTATGCAAAGTGCATTTTTAACTTGCACACCGTTGTTCTTAAAGTGATATATCTTTAAAAAAACACTCCTAAACTCATAATAGATAATAGACGTCCACGTTCAGATTATGACAATATTATTATACGTGAATATTTCTGTATTTCGAGACGTGTAGCACATATGTCTTAAATATTTAATATTTGATTGTTGTTAGGTGTACAGTAAATCATTGTATTACTACTGTTACTACTGGGGTGTTAATTCAAAAATTCAGGTTCTTGAATTGGCATGAATGATTTCTGATGGGTCATGTGACACTAAAGTCTGGAGTCTTTGTTGTCACATAAAAGTAAAATTTAAAACAAAATGTATATAATTTTTTTGCACAATATTACTGTTCTTCATTTTTGAAGAAATAAATGAACATGACAAATAATCATTTAATCCACCCCAAAATTAACATTTTGTCATTAATCACTTACCCCCATGTTGTTCCAAAAGCTTTGTTTGACACAATTTAGGATATTTTGGATGAAAACCAGGAGGCCTTTGACTGTCCAATAATGAACACATTTAAAGACATTGTCAGAGAATGTTAGTGGTTCAAACTTAAAACTAAGCAAGACTCCCAGTCCCATTAAAAATATCTTAAATGGTGTTCAGAGGACGAACAAAGCTTTTACGGGTTTGGAACGTCATAGAAGTAAGTGATTAATGACAAAATTTTCATTTTGTGGTGGAGTAACCTTTAAGAGACAAAAAACATTTATAAACCTTGATTACCCAACATATCTGAACATCGGTACAAACAACATATCTATATTAGCCTATTGAATTATGAACATCATGACATTTTCTCAGGGTTATTCCATCTAAAATCTAACAAACCTTTTATATATATTTATATATATATATATAATATTTACTATGCATGTATTACATTTTAGGGGCCTAACATGAGGTAACATGGTTTTACACTGAGATTTATTTAAAAAAATTCAATCTTTAGACAGATCACATCCTTTTAGATCACAAATGAAAATGTTTTAATCATAGAAGAGGTGTATTCACATCTGCATTTTATACATTAATTTTTAAATAATTCAATAGCTTTGGTCATCGTCTTTGTGGAAAGTATCACTTAAAAATAATTGCTTCTATGAAAGAGTAGTAATAAGCAAACGCCAAACAGGCCAAGCAACATGTCAGATGACACCAGATGCCTCAGGCTACAGACTCGTGGTGCTTTCTGTCTCTAAAGGTTTAACATAGTAATGTTTACATAAAGCAGCATGTCTTTCTCTTTTACATTAAAAAATAAAATAAAATAATCAAAATATTACAGAATTTCTTGTGAAGCGTTGTGATATAAAAACAGCCTAAAGGAATGAATGTGAAAAGAAAGTATGCAGTGAGTCACTTTATTTGGTAGTATTACTCAACAGCACAGTTTTGGGTTATGACCCATTCTTAGCATTCCATGTCTTGTCTTCTCAGTCTCACAGTCATAACACAGAGCTGTGTTGCTCACAGGTATAATGAGTGAAACAATTACATTCATTGTCCTGTGTTATTCTTTGGACGTTATCATAATGATTGACAGTCTTGTCCATTCACATTTTATCAGACTAACACTTTTTTTTTTTTTTTAAATTAGACTATTAATTTAAATGAATTACTAATTCACGTGTAAATCTGTGGATTAGATTGCTTTAAGGCAATGCATGCAGTGATTAAAAATATGTCCGTCAGCAGTTATTCAGAGCTAGAATAATGCAGTAAATATGCTCTCTCTGTCATTGTTAGTGACATAAAATAGTTTACACGGGGTTTGTAATTTTATATGGCAATATTTTTAACATGACATAGCATGTATCTTCCTGAGGGCATGATGCACTACTTTTTTAGGGGCGTCATTTGCAGTTCTGACTAATTCAGTGAGACAAGATAAGACATGACCAACTTAAGAATAAAATGTAATAAATAATCTACAATTAAATAAATAAATGAATTAAACTTTTTTTAAGAAAATGTATTCAAAATCCACTTGAAAAGATCTGTTTTAAAAATGCACCAATCACATCTTATGAAGCTCTCTAGTTGGGCCCCATAGAATTTAGAAATGACGATGCTTCTGTATCATACGTAATGGAAAAATCACAGCTCTATTAATATGAGTTTTGTTTAGTCGTACTGCTTCCCCATATAATGTATGCTGGGGGACGTCACAGTGCCAGATGGATGATTCACTCATATTCTCCTGAAGGCCCATCGTCAATTTGTGGTGTGGGAGGTGATTTCGAAAGTTCCTGTCAGTTAGGCTGTGATTCATTTAGGCTTTATAACATGAAGGCATCAATCAGTGGCTGTTGTGAACTGCTTTTCAACCCACTACATACTGTATAATGTAAAAATGAACTGGATGCAAATGAAATTCTAACACAATTCTAACATTGACTTTCCATTATGTAGGGGAGCAAAAATACGTAGATTCCCTATCTTAAAAAATGCTGTAGTAATAGGCAACCAGCTTTTATTTGTTGACATAATTTGAACACATATAATTCCAAACAACACATTTACCCTGATGATTCTTTCCCATATACAACATAGCTTTCAGAATGTATGTGAATCATTCACTTTCTTCTTTTTCTTGGATACATTTTTATAGTGAAGGTGTGTTCAAGTGCCCAGAGGACCACCTGCCGCTGGATTATGCCAAAGTAAGTGCACCCTCATAACACAATAGCTGACTTTTGATTTTATCCAAAGGACGATCATTCTCCTGATGTCCAAAATTATACACAATAGAACAGTGGTTATCAACTTCAGTTGTGGAAGGAAAAAGCTTGTTAGGAAAGAGATTTATTAACAAAGTGAATAATGTGTATCTACTTCAATACTAATTTCTTGCCAGAAATGACATCAAAATTGGGAAAAGTTGGTCAAAAACGTACATCCTGTTGAAAACCCCCCCCCAGCATATGCCAGTTAGGAATGTTTTGATAAGCTTGTCCTGAACAGGAGCTATTACCAACTTAAACCAACAAACCAGCAGCTATGCTTCAAAACATCCCCTACCAGCATATGCTGTTTTTTTTTTTCTCAAAAGGGTTTACATACAAACTGACCACCAACTGCAACATACACTACAGCTGCCATTTTTTTTTCAACTTAGAACTGAATAGAAATGAACACACAGGACAGTGGGAAATCATATACAGTAGGCAGTGAATAATACATCCTTTGCTGCCTTCAAAAATCTATCAAATTATCTCAGCAGTTACAGTATGTGATCATTGTATTTGAAAATCGTCCCATATAACCTCAAATAGTGCACTTTTTGGGGGGACAGCCATTTTAAGTGGTGTCCGAAACCATAGTGGACATTTTGAGTGTACTCATTCAATCCCACAATGTACTGTAAAAACAACTGAGAGATGCAAAATGTGCAGTGATGGAGGGCCTCCAGGAACGTGGTTGGGAACCACTGTTTTAATGTGTCATCTTAATTATAAACACACTGTTTTGTAGCACACACAGTTTTATCACTTACTGCACGTTGTTATTCTCCTTGTTATTTACCTATAGCAGGTAATGAACTGAAAGCCTCACCCATAGGCTTACTTCCATATTCAGGAAAAAAGTGGATAGAGCATCCAAACAATGGATGTTTAAACTTAAAATATATATTTGTTTTATTCTTACCGAGTCCATTCCCTAAATATATTAAACCTGCATACGAAAGTTTATTTCCTCAAATTTGATTGGCTAAGCAGTGTTTGCAGGTGCTCCTGATACACAGTCCAACAACACTGACATTTACATTGATTGATTGGTACGCCACTAGTAACATGACAGGAGTCATTGACTATGCTTACATGTGCCTTAATAATGCAGTTATTTTTTTATTTGTCACATTAAAGACCTAATCACAGTAAAGTGACATGAGAAAACCCTTTGACTCCCATTTGCTTGCAATTTTCATTCTTATGATTGTAAATGTTTTTTTTTCCCAGCCAAAATTCACAGCACAAGTGGTTTTAATCCATTTCATTTAAAAGCAAAACACATTTCACTGAATTTTTGGATGGTTATTCAGTGGTGTGATAAACGTTAAAATACACCGTTGTTTTATACTATGAATGAAGATAAGAAGAAGAGACTGATGGCAGTTGTGGCAATGCAGGAAATTAGTGCCACATTGACACTGTTCTACTTTCACTTTATGTCAAAGGCTGTTGTGTTTCATTTAACGGAGGAAGGAAGAAGGATATAAAGAAGGTGTGTCATACCTGTCCTGAGGGAGATGCGTCATTAGAAAGTTTGTGTGCAAGGCTTGCAGTAGTATGAGTGCAGAGTTAACAGATTATCTAGATGAGTAAAAAGACGGCCGTTTGAAGTATTGCTTCCTGTTCCTACAACAAGTAAAGGCTGCCTGTTTATCCTCTTCTTGTTTCTGATGGCGACCCCCTACACTCTTTAACAAAAGTTTGTTAATTCATGATAGGGCAGCCACAACCGTTACACAGTAGAAGCATACCTATGTGCACAGGGTTTTCCAGATTTACATGGCTCATAAGGAACACACAAAAAGGGTCCTATTGCCTATGTTCCCCCTGTTAGCACACATTAAAAAAAAATCCTCCCAAAATCAAAATTACCCCACAATTTACTCATCCTCAAGCCATCCTAGGAGTAAATGACTTTCTTCTACTTCTTTTTTCTATTCTGGCTCTTCCAAGCTTGCAGGTTAATGCTGGTGGATAGTGGCCATTATTTTGAAGCTCCATAAATCGGATATATCGGTGACTTTGGATAACATTCTCTAAAGGTTCTCTCAAAGTTATCAAAAACGTTCTTGCGTAACATTAGTAGAATGTTTCGTTAACGTTATTTGCAATTGATAAAACATTCTCAAAACATTTTTATAACTATAACCAAAAAATATCTTTAATACAACGTCGGGAAAAAATTGATGTTCCAAGAACATTCATCTAAGAACATTCGAACATAATGTTTTTATAACTTACTGGGAACATTAGGAAATTGTTCTAAGGACATTTATATAATGGGGAATAGAACCTTTTAATAACGTTAAGAGAATGTTTATGACGTAAAATTGTTAGTTTGGATCCTGCAAATCAGATGTATGTTTGTGAGAAAACATAGAGGTGTTAAATATGATACAGCGGATGATAATGCTATTTTTTGTTTTTATTTAAGCTCCATTAGATAGAGAGGCATATTCAGAACATTATTTTGCTGTTTACTGTTGCTGTCAGGAACTGAAAGGACTGCATTAAAGAACTTGCTTCAAAAACGGGGTTGCAGGCACTCTACTTTATGTTGTGCATTACAACGCCATTCAGCAGTGATTTATTCACAATATAGCACAGCCTCTCATACCTCATTGTTTACGTATACAGTAAAAGCAATATTTCATGCCCAAATTTGTTAGTAATCACAGCTGTGATAAACGACATCAATCTTGCTTGACTTCCATGCTTTTCAAATGTTCTCATACATTCTACTCTAAAAAATCTGACCGATTTGTCATTTTGACTGCAGATTTTTCCAGATTTGGAGCTGGAACAGCAGATTCTTGCCCTGCCCATCCGCTGCATCCACAGTGAGGAGGGCTGCCGATGGACCGCACAGAACAAGCTCCTGCAGGTCAACAAATGGCACACAAACACAAATATCTGTCGTATTTCTAAATATTTCAACATAGCACTTTTTAGGATTAAATCATTTGTTTATGGCTGCTGAAGTCTCTAAAAAGTGTTTGCATGTTAGTGGTCTATATGTAAGTTACTCTTCTTTTAAAATGTATATAAATGCATGATTATACTACAGTACGTACAAATACCAAGGACACATTAAAGGGACCAAAAGTGGCAAAGTTATTCAAAATATTTATTTTTTGTCTAAATACCATTCTTTCTATTCACTTAAGTATCTTAAAGTATCATGAAAACATACCCCAAACAACTAATTTGCTTATTAAAATGATTTCTGAACAGTCATATGATATGTGGCTGGAGTAATGGCTGCTGAAAATTCAACTTTGCATAAAGGTATCGTGTTAATATTTAACTAATATTTCAACAATATTATTGTTATGACTGTATTTCTGGGCCCGTATTCACAAAACCGTTTGTTTTACCACTAAGAGTTCTGGTAAAACCTATTCACAAAGATTTTACTAAGACATCGACAGAAGTCTTAAGGAGAGTAAGGGTGGGGTTTGATCTTGTGGCTCAAATTATGCACATCAGAGATTTATTCATTGAAAGATTGTAGATCATTGTAGAGCATGTTGTAATTATGTTTCCATATTCAAATAAAGGCTTAAAAATTTAATTGTTAATTGACACTTTCAAATAAAGATATTCAAATACAAGTTTACCTAATTAAACAACTAAACGTTCAGCTAATCGTCAGCCTATGCTTCTTATAAAAAGTTATATAAACAGCAAATATGCATATAAACAATGTGGAAAATGTGGAATTGAGATAACCTCCAAAACCAAAGGCAATACCTTTTTAAAAGTCATTTCACAGACCTAGTTTTAGTGCTAAAACACTTTGTGAAGCATGTGTATGTCACTTTCTTCTTTCAGACAAATCCAGATGTAGTTATATTGAGTTGTTCTGGCCCCTGCAAGCCTTTCAATGGGGATTAGCGGGTGTTAGTCGTCAGCAGTTCAGAAGATGTGAAATAAAGTACGCACTTCCCTAACAAAACATCCTCACACGGCTCCAGAGGACCTCCTGCTGCGGATCTATGCATTTCTGAAAGATAATTATTCATATTTGAAATGTAATAAACACTTATTTTTAATCACTTTTGCTAAGTGTGGTAAGACAAGATATTCAGGCCATGATGCAAGGCGTATGCGTCGCACTTGTGCTTCTGAGAATTGTAGGAGCAAAGTATAATAAGTTTAGCAAAGAAAAATAAGTCTCCTGTTGACTTATATCCTCTGACATGTTTCCTTACAAGTCCTCCATTTGTGCTTATAATTTGTGAACAGTGTTTTTTGTTTTGTTCTCTCTTCGCTCTCATCACTATTCATGCAATGCATGCTAATACGCATAGAAATATGCAACGTATACGTCATCTGCCAGGACTGTTTTCGGATGGTACAGTTAGCAAAAGTGAGAGAAAAGGATTATGTTTGAAATATGTATTTTTTTTTTTTCAAAAACTTACAGATTTGCTACAGGAGTCCTTTATTCACCCCCAGATCCATTTGAGGGATTTTTTTTTTATCACGGATGCATGCACTTTATTTCACATCTTCCGAACTGTTGACAACAAACACTCACTTAGTCCCATTGAAACTTGGGGGGGCCTGAACAGTTTTAAACTAAGACTGGATTTGTCTGAAAGAAGTAAGTTGCATACACCTTGGATGCCTCGAAGGTAGATAAAAAACACAAATTTTATTTTTTTTTATTTTTGGGTGTACTACCCCTTTAAAACTGACACGCCTCTTTTTTAAAGATTATCTCCTATATCGCTGAGTTAAGAGATACTTTTAGCTTTAAGATGTTTCGTGGGTATGTGCATAGATCATGTACAGTAAATGCAGCCTTGGTAAACATCTTCACTCTTACACTGCGTTTCTCCAGGCCCATTTGTCTGTGTGTGAGTTTAATGTGGTGTCATGTCCAAACCGCTGTGACGTGAAGCTGCTGCGACGTGAGCTGCCGGAGCACCTGCAGCATGACTGTGTGAAGAGAAAACTATACTGTGACCACTGCGGGGACGAGTTCACTGGGGAGGCATATGAGGTCAGAATAATGCAGTTGTTTTGTCATTATCACAATTCGTTCGTCTGATACGTTATCATACAAATACATAATTTTAGTTTAGTAATATTTGTCATTTTGCTTCTGTTAATATTTCTTATATTTTGATGGTTTCAATAGCACAAACCATGTTTAATCTTATTTCAACAATGCACTGCAGCTCTGACACATGCAAGCTTGTCTAATATTTTGTCACTCTCTGTCCTCATTCAGAATCACCAGGATGTTTGTCCAGAAGAGAGTGTGTACTGTGAGAATAAATGTGGTGCCCGTATGGTGCGGAGACTCTTGGCCCAGCACTCTGTGTCCGAGTGTCCCAAACGCAAACTGCCCTGCAGATACTGCAGAAAAGAGTTCCTCTATGACACTATTCAGGTGAGTGTTGCTCACCTACTTTAATTTTTTTTATTAATTTTATGATAAAGTGAAATTATTCATAGGTATGTTATGTTCACAGAATCATCAGCAGCAGTGCCCATGCTTCCCTATGCAGTGCCCTAACAGATGTGGCACACCAGGAATCACTCGAGAGACTTTAATGACACATGTAAAGGAAGGATGCAGCACTGCAATGGTGCTTTGTCCATTTAAGGAGGCTGGCTGCAAACATAGGGTATGATCAACTGCTGATAACCACCTGCCAATTACCAATAAATTCAAATTCAATACTGTATTGGTGCGGTCTAAAAATAGATTGTGTCACAATATATTGCAATACAAAAATGCTGGAAAGTGTATTGTGGATGGTGACAATATATAACATACTATATACAATTCAACTAAAATAACATTTTGACTAATTAAATTGTCACGCATTTGCATTAGTGTTAATTTCGTCACCTATTTTTAATTTAGTCTTAGTCTTAGTCTTGTGCCAAATGTCCTTGTTAGTTTTAG
>JAUCMT010000051.1:12024304-12035141 GCA_032357475.1 Enteromius thamalakanensis
TTGTCATCGTCTCGTCTTAGTCATGAAAAAAAAGGTCGTTGACGAACATATTTCGTCTCGTCTCGTCTGACGAAATTCACACTAATTTGCATGTTTATTAATTATTGTAAAAAAAAAATATTAAATACATTTAAATATTTACTAAATAGAATAATAAATATTTCTGTTCTTGTATCACCATTGCCCTGGGCATTTAAGACTACCATGTCCAAGCCTATTAAACTAAACCCAATTTAGCATGTTAATGAACAGAAAATTGTTGGCTGTCATATGTCATAGAAGTAATTTCTTAACTGTATATATATATATATGTATATATATATATATATATATATATATATATACATATATTCGTGAGAATATTGTAACATGAGATCAGTGTTTCGGACCAAATATATAATATATAATAAAACAATTCATGAAGTAAAAATTGAAGCAATTTTTAAATATTTTTATTCTGAAACATATTTGGAATTGCATTATTAACACAGATAACACATGACACCAATTTTCTGTCACATTGTAAGCTTTGTATGTCATGATTTCTAGTAATGCCACTTAACGGCCATGTTTGATACGGCCTGACAATTATTACATTTGTTTTACATTATTAAAAATTTTGATTGACAAATTACAGTACAGTAACTTGCATGTGAAATCAACAGACATTACATACAATAAATTATATGTTAAATGCAGTTATATTGGCATATGTAGTGCACATATTGTTATACAGACTTCTGACTCATATGTTCCAAGTTGCAAAATTACTACAAAAGAAAGAAAAATGCTAATTGATTGTTGCCTTCAGAAGTATTTTTTCTTTTTTTTTAAACAAAATAAATAGGAAAAAAAATACTATATCTTGCAACAGCTGGGTTTCAGAACTTGTAAAACTTACATTTATTTACTCCATAGGGAAATTGATTTTAATTTCACTGTCATTCACATAGTCTTGTAGTTCTTTCTCTCATTAACGCCATCAAGTACCTTTATCTTTTGTAAAATGTAAAAAATTATTTTAAGTCATCTGATACATGGTAGGTTTGGTTTATGGCTTATTAACAAAACCTTTTAAAATATTTCTGTGAGAGAAATTACTTCTTCTGTCATGACATCTCTTTATCTGTTCCACTCATAGTGTCCTAAGACTGCAGTGGGACGACACCTTGAGGAGGCCACGCACACCCACCTCTCTCTTCTCGGGGGGCAGGTGACTCGCCAAAGGCTGGAGCTCAGGGAGCTCCGGCGAGCAGTGGAGGAACTCTCTGGAAGTCGAGATGGCATACTGCTCTGGAAGCTCACAGACTTCAGTCAGCGGCTACAGGAAGCTAAGGGCAGAACTTCTGGGAATTTGGAATTGTTTAGTCCTGCTTTCTATTCCCATAACTATGGTTACCGTCTACAAGTGTCTGCCTTTCCCAATGGTAACGGTAGTGGTGAGGGCTCTCACCTGTCAATCTACATCCGGGTTCTACCAGGAGAGTACGATGGGCTGCTGGAGTGGCCTTTCCCTTACCGGGTTTCCTTCTCGCTTTTGGATCAGAGGGACCCGGCACTCAGTAAACCTCAGCACATCACAGAAACCTTCAGCCCAGATCCCACCTGGAAGAACTTCCAGAGGCCAAGGCCTGGAGCTCTGGGAAGTGTTCGTGGGGGTTGTCTGGATGAGAGCATGCTGGGCTTCGGCTACCCAAAGTTCCTCTCCCATGAGGAGATGAGGAAAAGGAACTATATCAGAGACAACGCTATTTTCATTAAAGCCACTATAGATGTGGTCCAGAAGATACTGAACTCTTGAGTTCTGAAATAAAATGTTAAAGAATGTGAAAAATGATCACTTGAGGCCCGTTTGGCTTGTATTCAAAGTATAGATTTGTTTAAATATAATCAGGGCATTAACACAAATGAAGGATATTTAGATACTGAGAAGGATAAGAATTTTAAATTCAGTGTCATTTGCATGTATTTTCCTGAAATACTAAGTTTGGTTTTGTTTTTAAATAAATAAATGTTATGACATTACAAACGACTAATGGCTCTATTTTTATAAAACTATATGAATTTTCATGTTCTGTGTGTAAAGTGCTTGGCCCTATAAATATATTGTGAATAGTGCTTGGCCTTATAAATACAAATATAAATATAAAGTTACATTACATTAGTGGTTCATTTATGTATTTATTTGAATTTATATGACTTGTAGAATTATTATATAACTCTTTTTATATTGATGTGTAAATGTATAGGAATGATTCTTATTTTTCAATCTTTTAAACATTAGCAGTGAATCACACAGACTCTTGTGAGAAGTGAATCACAGTTTCAAGGCATCTGATTGGCTGTTCACTCCTGATGTAGCATTTTCATGTGCATCCTCTCCATGAGCCAAGGATCGAAGCCTGAGTTGACATAGAAAGTTAATTATCAGTGTCATGGTAACAACAAAGCCGGTTGGGATTAGATGGGTTTTTATTAAGACACCTTCATGGTTTAAGCCCCTGGCTGCTTGATTAGAGAAAGACTAGATTTTAGTGTATCCAGGTTAGAAAATCCTAGAATCGTTTAACTAGTGGATTAGTAACATCTACCTCTGTGTCATATTCCTTGGATAATTTAAATGACCTAAATAAGTTATGTGATACAATACATAGTTAGAAATGTGCACCAAAGTGTGTGTGTCTGTAACAGAAATTATGTTTGCAAGCTAATGGAAATGGAAAACAACGACCCCCTTGCAGTACAGTGATTTTTAATGCAGTGTTCAGAGAGGTCATTTTTATAAGGGTTTATTATAAGGGTAATAATACTTTGTTTACAGTACTTAAGTAGGCCTATTTTTGGGAGTGTCTGCACTTTTACTCCACTACGTTTGATAAATAAAATGTATACTTTTACACTATATGTATACAAATTCTTTAATAAATATAACTGTAATTAGTTACAGTTACTGTTAAAAGCATGTAATTTAATTACAGTTATTTATGAAAATATTAATGATTAAAAAGTGTTTTAAATATGAATATTTTCACACACACACACACACATACAAATTTGATTGATTTCTTTCCCAAAATGCATTGAATGCTTTAAATTATGAGACACCAAAGTGTTAGTTTAAGACGCATAAAAGGTCACTTTCTATATATATATAGAGAGAGAGAGAGGGGCAGGGGTGATTTAATAAAGACATGAAAGATTAGATTGTTTAGAGATCTTATTAGAGACACAACACCACATTAGAAGCACTTACAAAACATTAGACCACAACCCAGTGTCTATTTAATGTATATTTTATGTTTTAAATAAGTTTTAACTGCTTATTATTCATCTACTGTCCCCCAGGAACATCTTGTACACTGGCAGGACAGTTGATGTTGACCATAGGAAAGGCTTCCGTGTCAAACAGCACCATTCCACCTTGACCCTCAGAGTTCTCCTCACATTGGATGGAAATCTGAAATATTCATACAGGCATTTGTAGAGATTGTGCATTATTTATATTCCTAAAATAATTCTATCTGTATAATGACATACCTGAGCTTGACTAGATGACAGCTCATCAGACACAGACTCTTGCGTTAAGAGAGTCTGTTCCTCCACACTGGGTTCTTGATCAAATCTGCAGCAACTCTGACCCTTATTTAACAAGAAATGTTATTTTATTATTAAGTTTTATTATTAGAGTATATAAATGTTATAACACACACTTTCTTTCGATCACTTCGAGGTCATCGTGGAACGATAGTTTTCCTTACCATTGCGTTGACAATCTATTCCAAGCTGTTTAATAGCAGATGTGTTAAATATTATAATGAATACTGTTGTTGATAAATGGCTTGATGTTGTTGGTTGTTTTTTTTTTTTTGGTGGCTTGTCTTATCGATTGTAGTCACGATTGTAATCAAACGGAAAAGGTTTATCTTCCGGGTTAAATGGCACGTGACCCACACTATAAGATTTGGGTAGAAATGTAAAGGTCACCAAAGAGTTGAGACCACCGTATACCATTTTTCATCAGCCACTGTACTGTATATATATATATATATATATATATATATATATGCACAAGAAATAAGAAACAACTAAACATAACGGAGGCTACCTGAAAAGTCCCAAGCTGGGCTTACTGTACCTTCAGACTTCAGACCGTATTACACACAGACAGCACTTGTTTATTTTACACTACATGTATGATAAAATGGGATATAAATTCTATTATATCATACCAGCTAACAGCAACAACTACAACATCCTTATGACTACTGTACAATTATTGTGCAGTCATTGTTCATCTAAAAAGCAAAATAAATAAAAAAAACAATTGGTGGAATATTTAAAAAATCATTTACAAGGATAGATATCCACAAGGCTTAGTTATTTTCCATCTAATGCCTGTATTTACAGTAAACTACAATTTAATATCAATTCTAATTCTATTAATTTAATAATTATTTTGTATGCCTAAACTGATTTATCAAACCTGATTTTCAGTCATTTGAATTCGAAAATGCATGATCTCTGCTTGAACTTACCTCCAAAATGAACAGGTTGTATGTTCACGTTGTCTTCTCTGGGTTCAAAATAGTAGTCCATTTGTTTATTTTCAGGGCAGTCCAAATCCATAATAGAAATTTGTTAAATAGAAAATATGGAAAACAATAGAAATTAAGTATTTAGCTCCTCATTTTCAGACTCATTTAGCTCCTCATCAATCACATTTTATAGTTCTTCCTCGTTCTTGTAATCTATTAACGACAATGACTTGATTTGATTTGAAATTGGGTGGGAACATCATTGCTTCTTGTTTTGTAAAGTACTGGTTAACCACACAAACTAATGCAGAGCTCTCGGTGCTTTCTTATCAGGTGCTGATTCATTGCAGACTAAAAGATTAAAGATGCTCAAAAACATGTTTTGACCAGAAAAAACTGCAGATATGACAGTCATACAGTAAATACATAAAAAGCTCATAGGAAAATAAGGGTATAGAAATTTTGAAGAATGTGGTTTTGCTAATATCTAAGCATTAATCAGTTTTTAGTTCTTCCAGGATCAGGGTTAATAAAATGTGAATGAACTGAATAATTTACTAATAAACTAATCTAGGTCTCATAGTCCTAATCTCTAAATCAGACATCACTACTTTTCATTGAACTCTCACGGAAGGCTGGAGTAAATGTTATGATCTACAGTGAACACTGACTTAAATATAGATATTGTATGACTGCACAAGGCTTGGAATGAATCATGGAAGCCATTTTTTGAAGTTTAAAAAAGTATGTTTTGATGATGGTGATGGTGCTGCTTTGGAATTCTGCAGGATATACAGTATAAAGAAATATATGGATTGGTTGTTTTGCTATAGCATTACATATCTCGAGAATTAGACACAAGCATGTCAAGTCACCTTTATTTATACAGCACTTCACACATTATAGATTGTGTCAAAGCAGCTTTAAAATGTCAATCAGAATAATAATGTCAATACTGCAAATGATATTCAACTTCAGCTCTAAAATGAGGACATTATTTATTCAGTAATCTTTTAGCAGTAAACTCACGTCAACAGCATCAGAAAAAGCATTGTAACTTCACCATTTATTAATTGAGGACAACCAACACTGTAATCATTTCAGTTTGGGGAATTTACTTGTGCAAACATTATATACAGTACTTCATGTTTAACTGTGCAAAACATTTAAGGGTAAACTTCATTTTTTTCCCCTTCAAGTTTAGTTCACATCAAATACACATCAGTACAATTCCTGGCCTTCATCTTCCTCTGTGTTGATTACAATCCCTTCATCGTCAATTTCCCGCTCAGCCTGAGGTTGGAGATAGATGGGGTATGACACATAATCATACACAATGTGCCCATGAAGGCCTCTCTGGTTCTCCGTGCATTGCACTGAAAGCTGAAAATATGTAATCATTAGTAATAATTCTTAATTCTTTCAGAGTAACTGTGATCCAACCCTTGTTTTCTTATTACCTTTACAGTAGGCCTGAATAATATATTATCATCCTCAAATGTGTCTTCAGAAATAACTTCTTGGTTGTCCACATACTGGAGAGACACCTTAAATCATCATTGATGAAGAAATATTATATCAGAGTACATGTAGATATTATTTATTTACTCTAAATGTGTTTGCATAATCAAAACCAGCCTGTATTATCTCCGGTGTTTTTTGCTTTTGTCACACTGTGTAACACACACAACAATGACTTAACAGTGTTTCTTTAACTTCTTTAACTTTAACAAGAATCTACATTGAGTAAAACCCCAATAACCCCAAAATACCCAAAATATGATACCTTTACAAGTTAATGCATGCTGTGCTTTAAAATGTAAACCCTTACTGTACATATGCTAAATGTTGAGGTGAGTTATAGAGTTAACTTACAATAAAAAGTTCTAGAGTTAAGCTAATTATCTTTATTACAACTGACAGATGATGACAGAAATATTTTCCTTAAAGCACATACCATGACTTCGTAGGCGGAGATGTTAAAAAGTTGATTGTTCTGTTTGGATCTCCAAAGAGAATGTATCTGACACTTATCCTTGAAAATTCACATCTATTCAACTTCTTCTGATCTATAGCTGTTTGTAATTGTTAGAAATGAGAACAACACTCTCTTGGTCTGCGTGACTGCATGTGTGAATGGCGCCAATTTTACGTCTTTTGCGTGTTTACGTCATGTCTTCTATGTCATGAAGATATGCTACTTGCTTGTTAAGGCGATATATTATGATATATGTCTTGGCTTAATATAGTTAATTAATTCCATTTGATATATTGTCAGAAACATTTTCAAAATGTTACATTTAACTGATCACTAAAGGAGCATACAGATACAACTTTCTAATGTTTCAAACCCTAATGCAGTCCTTTGAAGGCACTACCATACTGAAAATTTAAAATTGCAATTTTTTTGAAGATTCATCCCCAAAGAATAGCAGTGCTAGAGCACAGTTAACACACAATCCTCTGCATGCTACTTCAACATGAAATTTAACATGTCATTTTACGTTTCAACTACAGATGTCGATGGAGGGCCTTAAGCATGTATAGTTGTCTAGTATATGCGGTGAAGATTTTCTCAAGGTGTTGGTAAAATGGTTTATCTATAACTTCACTGCTACCAATGAATGTCCAGAATCTTAAAAAAATAATAAAAATCTGTGTATTACCTTTCATGTCCTTGTAGACTTTGGTAAACCCTGTAGACATCAGCCAACCCTAACCTTAATTTGCGATGCACAACAAAATGATTCCACTGCCAAAAGATGCAGAAATCCAATACAGAAATTAATAATGGTATGGCAGAAAAATACAAATAATGCAAAACAATTATTTGTGTGTTTTATTGTCTACTCAGGATTCAGATATATCTGGATGTGCAAAGGACTCCTCCCAAATGTTCAGTAATTCATTGGTATGAACTTTATACTGTACGTGTTTCAACAAGCCAACTATTTCTTGTAGAAAGTTATAAGAACCAATTGCACAGCATCAGTTCACGTGTCCTAGTTGTATTACAGTTTAAACTATGCCTCATATTCTTAGAACAATAAACACAAATCCATAACGTCTTACCCAATTTCCCAAACATCCTATTTTTAGGTCAAAATGAAGCTGTTCACTCAAAACCATTTACTCTTGCTGAAAAAACAAACTTTGCCCTCAGACACCACTCAGAAGCCCATAAAAACACATACACAATATAACAAAATCTTACAAACAAATTAATTCAAAAGTATATTTACAATACATTTATGGTTTCCCTATTAAAAAACCTTTTGACATGAACACAAAAGACACAACTAATGTATTCACTGGCACATTATTACTGTATTCATTCATGTACTACACAGTACACAGCGGGGGTCATTGTGTCATTGTTCACAAACAAGATGTTATGTTGTCAATATAACAGTCACTCTGCTATTGTTACCTGATGTAAACTATATGGCATCAGTTACTGTTACTGAAATGCCGAAGACTGTGCTGCGTATGTATGCATTCATCCATTTACTGTAAAAAGTTCAAATGTACACATTACTGTATGTGGGATGTTGATTGAAAATTGTAAAAAATTTGGTTGACAGTTTATAACAGATCAACCATTTTGTGTTACAGCAATCCTAATGACTTCTACAATGTACTAATGACTAGATGTTATTGTGTACATAATCAGATCAAAATCAAATATACATAATCAGCTGCATGATTGTACCAAGGCAATGGCAACTAGTTAGAGTAAACAGAATGAGAATTTTTTTATGATCTGCACAAGAGACTAGATGATCTTGAACTAGTACTTTTGAGAAAATATTTTCTGATCTGAAGAATGGACCAAAGCCCCTGAGAATACATTTTTTCCCCATTGTTTACACACATTTTCTAAAAAGCATGCATAATATTGTCAGAAAAACACAAATCAAAAAACACGCACACAATGGGCAAAACCCTTCAATTCTCTTGCAAAATAAAACTTTACTTTCAAAAAATATATAATTTCTTCTCAAAATGGTATTTTGCTTTCAAATGACACACACAATCCATCACATGAATACATATAGATCCTGAAGACTGATTAGCAAGCTCAGGTGTGTTTGATTAGGGTTAGAGCTAAAGTCTCCAATGGACCTCCAGGGGAGGGTTTAAGGATTCCTGCCTTAAAATGTTCATCAGCCAATCGGATTCAAGCATTCAATGGCCTGCTGCTGGTAACCACGAAATGTAACCAGGAACTTAGAACTTAGTTCTTAGAACTGTGTGGTGCAAAAGTCCCTATTGAGCAATGCAAGATAAGGATCAGACTTACTGTCAAGAGCCTTTTTTAGCCTTGCTATTTTCACATAGGTCATTGTTACTAATGCTAATACTCATTTGGTTTAGTGTCCACTTAATCTGATCTTCTACAGCACTTTCTGCAGTCTACTGTGCTCCACTGTGCGACTTGTCACATAGGTACTTCCTTGATGTCTGCGTACTCTTGGGATTTCATTGAGAACAAAAAGGCTCAACAGTTCAATCCAATCTCACTTCTCAATCCCGTTCCTAGTCGCATACTCTTTGATGTAACCTATCCCCAAAGCCTTATGGGTAATGTAGTGTAATACACACCACAACACATCTCCCCTCCCACAACATGATATAACAATGTGAAACAGAAAACAAGGTTACAAAACCCCTTGTGAATGTTAATCATCCTATAAACAGTTAACAGTCTCTTTGTTTAGGAGAGAAAACCAATAAAGAATGTGACCTAGTATTAGTCTTTGTGGTGGACTGACAGTTTCATTAACCTGCCACTTGAGGTCGTTTTTGGAACATAAACAGGCACTGAAGGAACAGGGATGTCCATCAGAGGGACTGAGGTGTTTAGGTTGCACTCACCGCTTTATGTCTAGTGCAGAGGTTCTTTAATGCTCATAACCTCTTTCTGTGTCCCATTTAGAAGGCTGCACCCTCCGCATGTCGAATCCTCAGGAGGTTAGATCCTCTGTAGGATATTCTTATATGAAGTGTTCTCAACCTAGAATTTTATGAGACGGCCTTTGTAAGATAGGCGGAAAAGGAAACAAAGTATTGTTGCTATGCCAACACATGTTGTGCTCTCACACTACTTTAAAGAAGTACTCTTTATACATTGAAAAGTAATTAAAAAAAGCTTTTACTTTTATTTTGTTCAGTGTTTAAGGAGCTGTAGCGTAGGTACAACAGACATATTTTAGAAAAAAAGGAGATTATTGAGAACAAGTTTATTGATTTTTACTGGACGTGTTAAGTTGTAAACACCACATTTCCGCTTGTGCTACGACGCAGGCATTATGCAAATTAGCGACGGTTGTTTACGACAATGCAAAGAATTGTGGGTCATCCCTAGCAGCAAAGGATGCACCTCAGAAGGACGCATTTGAAGGTCGCATTCTGCTTTTTTGAAATAAGAAATCCTCAATGACATATGTAGCCTTCGAATGCAGCCTCTGGAGCTCGAGCGCAGCCTTCTAAATGAGACACAGCTAGACAAAAAAGTTTAATCATTTAGTTGTTTTTTTTTTGTGAGATCATGATAAAATACAGTTTTAATTATGTTATGTAATGTTAAGGCAGCACTCTTTGCATGCTGTATATCAGGGGTCACTAAGTTCGGTCCTGGAGGGCCGGTGTACCTGCAGAGTTTAGCTCCAACCCTAATCAAACACACCTGAAGCTGCTAATTAAGGTCTAACTAGGTATGCTTGAAACTTCCAGGGAGGTGTATTGAGGCAAGTGAGAACTAAACTCTGCAGGACACCGGCCCTCCAGGATCAAGTTTGATGACCCCTGCTGTATATGATCCTATATTCAGAATTAAAAATAAAATGTGTTTTTCATGCTTGACAAGTACGACACAGAGATATCTGATTACTACACTTTATAGAAAAGAACAATTTCAAAAACACAAATGTAATTCAGCATCTGAGATTGGTCCACACACAGGATTTTACAATACAAATGTTTATTTGTATTGACTGCCAAACCAAATCATGCACACCTGGGGTGTATTCCAGAAAGCAGGTTATGTGACATACCCGGGTAAGTTTAAGGGTTAATTAATGGATAACCTTAACTTTCGGTTCCGAAAACAGAGGTAAATTTCTGGGTATGTATGTAACCATAGGAACTTACTCTCTAAAGATAACCTGCTCGGTAGCTGAGGTTACTCAGCATGGCGTGCCCTTTTGATGACGATCCTGTGGACGTGGAGGCACAAATTATAGTTTAGTTTAGTTTAGTTTAGTTTGTTTATTTTTCAATTTCTTCACATGTACATGACA
>JAUCMT010000051.1:12039081-12054637 GCA_032357475.1 Enteromius thamalakanensis
CTGACAAGCAACAGCTGTGGGGGAGAGGTGGATTCTGGGAAATGGAGTCTATATGTGGAAACAGACACAAAAACACAAGAGTTCTTAGATAGCTGGAGTGCAATCAACAGTCTTTAGCTGGCAGCTCCTGCTGGGCGTGACACCCAGCATGGTGAACAAACATTTACGTTACATGGTGATCAAGAACTTCTGGTTCCGGGACGGGACTGTGCAGCGGGTATTTTTTCCGGTGCCCATGTTAACATATGACAGCTTTCACATAGCACAGACCCTTTGCTGTGACACTCACTTTAACTCAGGTGCTGTCCATTTCTTCTGATCATCCTTGAGATGGTTCTACACCTTCATTTGAGTCCAGCTGTCTTTGATTATACTGATTGGATTTGATTAGGAAAGCCACACACCTGTCTATATTAGACCTTACAGCTCACAATGCATGTCAGAGCAAATGAGAATCATAAGGTCAAAGGAACTGCCGGAAGAGCTCAGAGACAGAATTGTGAATATGATAAATGTGTAATTTGAAGAAATAATGCACCACATTTATTTAGAAACACAGAGGGGGTTTTGTGTAGATGAATAAAGAAAAATATAAATATGTTTTTGACAGGGTTAAAAGATTTTGTAAAGTCTTGCCTCTTGATCCTCAGAATAACTTGAATATGAAGTTATGATAATAGCTGGTCAGTGCCATGGATCTTCCTCTAGATATCACGTACATTAATTTTTTATTTACTGTGATAATAAATCTACAACTTATAAATGAATCGAGGTCAAGCGGTGTCCGATTCACAAACTAATGAATTATAAGAATCGGTTCATTTCATTGAATCAAAAACGGTTCAAAAGATGGTGAATTATTACTTTCGTCATGTGCAAATTGAAATGAAACAGGAAAACTCTGTGGCTAGAACCCCTCTTCCTGGATGAACTGAACAACCCGCTTCAAGGTTTGGTTTCAAAAACACCTTAAATCCGTCCTCTCTAAATCTGGAGTGGATCCAAATCATTTCTCCTCCCATTCTGGAAATAAGTGAATACTCTGTAAATAAGTGAATACTATTTAAATTACCTCTCGCACACACTGTGCTAGATCAGCGGTTCTCAATCCTCGACCTCTCCTCGCGTCCCCCCGCTCTGTGCATTTCGTATGTTTCTCTTGTCATTTGTTCTGTTTGAACGTATGCGCACTGCGAAGTGGACATCACCGAATATTCTGCCATGATTCCAGTTTGGAGTGAATTTATACGTTCCATTCAAAGTGCATTTAAGTGTGCGAGACGTAATTTAAATCATATTTACTCATTTACAGCGCAAATCCGTGAATTAATGTTCCGAAGTGAAGTAAACTTTAACGGACACTGTGTAGGGTACAATGTTGATTGGGAACACAGCCCATGCACGGAGCTCTCTTCTAATGAGCTAATTATCAGAATCAGGTGCGTTAACAAAGAGAGAGATGCAAAATACGCAGAGCAGGGGGGCGCCAGGACCAAGGTTGAGAACCACTGGCTTTGACCCTTCAGCCATTCGCCAAGCCATGCTAACTTTCACCAACCTTCCTCAAAGCCACGAGCCACCTCACTCCTCGTCCAAAAGGAAATTCAAGCTATTATCTATTATCTAAAGGTTCCCAACCTCCGCGAAGGTTCACTCCTAGCCTCCGCGTAAGCTTTCTCTTTTCCCCCTTTTCTTCCCCTTACCCCTAAAACTAATTTTCCCCTATCACCTCCGCCGAGGTACATAAACCTCTGCGAAGTTTTCACCTTCAAGTCTCCACGCAGGCTTTCTATTCATTTCCTCACCCTCTGCTAAAAGCTAATTCTCTTCTATCTCCTCCGCCATTGGCGTAATCCTCTGCAAAGGTTTCACTCCTAGCCTCCGCGCAAGCTCTCCTCCCCTCCCACAGTCCCTGCTGAAAATAATACTCCTCCGAAGTGCCTAAACCTCCATGAAGCTTTCACTCCTGGCCTCCGTGTGGGCTCTCTACTCATTCCCCTATTTTCAGCTAAAAAACTTTCCCCTTTACCTCCTCCACCGAGGTGCCTAAACCTCACAAGGGTTTCACTCCTAGTCTCTGCGTAGGCTCTCTACTCACTCCCCTATATTCAGCTAAAAGATATTTTTCCTTACCACCTCCGCCGAGGTGCCAAACCTCTGCAAAGGTTTCATTCACAGCCTCTGCGTAGGCTTCCCCGTCTCACTTGAATCTCCCAACGAGCCCAACCCGCCCGACCTCCCAACATCCATAACATGGTTTCGAGAGGATCGTGAACTAGTAATCATGCACGGCTGGCAGCCGGTTTTCCTAATTATCCTCATCCATTTGCATCCAATCAAATCTCTTCCCCTTCACTATAAATTCCCCCAGCTTTCATTTCCCTGCATCTCGCTTCATGCATCCCTCCTCCACCCCTTCTCCACCACCTATCCCATTCACGTTTCCCAGGGGGACCAGACGGAGAACGAGCCAAACACCGAACTCGTACCCTAGCTAGGGTTCCATCCTTTAGGGTTCGGAATTCGCCGTTCTACCGGCTCGCTCCCCAGACAGCTCACCAAATTTGCTTTTATTTTATTACAAGGAAGCGTGAACTCTTACTGAAAACACTTCAATCTCTTAGGAGTCTTGCTTGTCTCTGCATCTCGGTCTGATGACGGCTCACTCAGGGCAGGTCTGAGGTAAGACACCAGTTCAGTCTGTGTGACACAATGCTGTCAATCAACTGTTGTGGGAGTGGTCACACCAACATGCATTTGAGAATGGCTTGATTTCAAAAGGGGCAACTTATTTTTATTACATTAAAACAAAACTACTGGTGGATCTTTATCATTGTAGGGTGGTTGTGTACACACACTACCAACAAACATTTCAGTCCAAACAGCTTGTAAAAGTGCATGTACCACCGGATGGCCCCTTTTGCTCGCTTCCTCTCTCCAGTATCTGCATATTTTGACTTCCACCGCCTTACCCTTACCTCCACCAGAGCCGGGGCTAGACCAAATGAGAGGGCCCAAACATATCAGACTTCTGGCCCAAGGCTGCTTATGTTACTGCTGAAGAAATAATCGCAGTACAGTGTTTTAATGTTATTTTTCATAGAGCCATTTTTATTGTTTTAAATATTGCATAAAGTACTATTATCAAACACTTTTTGAACACAGATTTTATTGCTCTTTAATGTGATGTTATTGGAATGTTATTCTTGCATTTTTTATGTAAAAAAACACGTCTCTGAATGTGGATAGCGTAAAAACACAGCATGCCTTGTGCGTCCATGAAATAAGCATCAGAATATCCTGACAACATTTTTCCTCATTTCATCATACCCGAATAAATGATGGAAAACTGTGGTTAACATGTTTTAAGGTGTTTAAATGAGGCATTTCAGGAAGGCGTGGTCTAGTCTTAACTTTTAAAAAAAATATCTCTTTGGGTTTGACATTGTAGTCTTTGCAGCTGTAGGGATCTTATTTATGCATTAACAGGTAACACCCTAAAAAGAAAGGAAAACTTGAAATTTCATCATATGACCGCTTTAATGGTGTGTTTGGATCTTAAGTGATGGTATCAGATATCTTGGTTAAGTGATGCAGTTCATGGTAGACCTTGTAGACCTTTCTTGGTTTACAGTAGCTAGTCAATATTGGTTGATAAATTATTAGAAAAATGACAGAATGTTTACCTTTTACTGATCACTGGTGCAGCACCCTCAAAAGCATAATTCATCAATGTTTCAACTTCTGAAGGGTGCACATTATTACCAAAGCATTGGGTGGGAACTAGTTTTTTTGCAATCATTGCTATTTTTACTATTATAATCTCATATTTATCCCAATAGAAGAGCACTATTTATATAACGTCCTCTGCATTTAACTTTATGAACTTATACATGCAATTGTAAGTCAATCAGAACCCTCATTTGCAATGTTTACAGTAGCATTATGCTGAAATGATGCCACTGCCAAAAAGAAACATAAGAAATCCATATAATAGGGTGACTACGTGCCATTTTTCCCAGACACGTACTAGCCAAGATTTTTATATTGCTTTGATTTGTTCTTCATTTGTTCTTTTCGAAAACTGATCAGTCTGCACATGCAAACAAAGCCAATATCCTTATAAAAATCTTGGGGTAGGATTAGGGATATAGATTATGTGCTTCATGAATACTAATTAATAAACAGGCAATATGTTTAATATTAGGCATGCTAAGAAGTAATTGGTTTTGTTACCTGGTTAATATTAAAAACTAGTGTACTAGCTTGGCTCCATAGGGTTGGTTAGTAAATTAATGAAGAGCTTTTGCATCTAGAAAGTGGGTCTTTCTCTGCTTCTTGTGGTCATGTATTTTGTAGTATATACTTACTGTGCGTAATATATTCTCATTTTTCCACATTTCCTGCTCCTTTGTTCAGGAAGGAACATATCCATATTGACACATTCTAAGTCGCTACGTAGACCTCCAATGACAAAGAAGACACAGATCACAGTAAAATGCCTTTATTTGAAATATAAAGGGTGAGGTGTTAAGGTCTTGGGAGGCAATTCTCTTTTGTTGTCTTGACTTTCCGCTACAAGAGAACTGGTCTGACAGAGTTTTTCACCTCTAGAGGGAAGAACTGGCACCTGCACAAAACAAAAGTATTTTTTAAATTAAACTAAGTCATTTAGTTTTAGAGTGGAAGTATAGTAAAGCATGTAAACCAACCGGATGTTGTTTGTTCATGGCAAACATATCCAGGTCATTTATTATCATTCCACCCGATCCTGTAGGGTTCTCCTCACACTGGACAGGGGTCTAAATATACCATTGCATTTGTTAATGTCATGATTATTTTAAGAATATACAAAAATATATAGTAGTATCATTATTGATTCTATTGATAATCAGTAAATCAAATAGTAAATAGGTATATTGAATATTTTGATCATCTGCTGTAAAGTTTGATAGCATGACATAAAGTATGACATAACAACACGTTCTCACTCTCAACTCGACAACTTTTTGACGAACAAGATATAACAGGCAGATACAACCACTGTCATCATTTATTTGAAAAATATAATTATTCCAAGTCTTCTGATGCAAAACAATTGATTTGTGAGAGGAATAGAAGCGGTCGCGGTCACTTTCGCTGTCTCCGTCTTATATGTACGTCCTGTTTTGGATCAATGGAGCATCAATGGAGCAGGATCATTTTTAGTGATTAAAACCTTGCGTTTTACTCCCTTCTTCACATAAAGACTTTGTATGGCTTCAGATGATTTGGAATGTAACACAACTTGTTTGTAATGTATTTATGCTGCTTGTTTATGATTAGTTTGTGCAATAAATACCTGTACAGTAAACTGCATTTGCCTATGTGTGTGTTTATATTGTTCAGAGGTGGGTATTGGTAAATATTAGTAAAAATTTATATAATAAATGTATATAGGCACACAAACCATTACATTAAGCACAACAACTGAAAAAAACTGAGGACCCTTCGCGTCGAAAAGTGACTACAAAGGGGTACCTTGATTGTCAAAAAGTGATGCAAAATGGTTTTTACTTGACAAGTTGGGTGTGAGAATGTGTTGGATATAAATATGTAATTTTAGTTTCTTATTTTCTTCAAACTTTAATTTTTTTTTTTAAAACCAAATTACTTTGATAGGTTAAATTATGAACTACCCATACAATGGCAACACTGTCAACTAATTGTACTCAACTCAACTGTAAGCTGTTATTAGTCAACCATTATACTTCATATAAAAAATGCAAACCATTTAAAAAGAAAAACCTTAATTTGAGCCACTGAGGGTTGATGAGGGAGACTGTGAGTGGTACCCTGAAAACAAATGCAAATAAAAAAGTAGTTAGCAGCACCTCAATCAAGAGTGCAAATTTGAAGATTTCCTTAAAAGAATCATATATGTTTGATCATGTTTCTGCCCTGAAGGCAGTTAATTTGGAATTTTGTGCACTGCATTTAACCCATCCATGTGCACACACACACACACCCTCGCAGTGTCGCTAGATTATGGATTGTCTTTGTTTCTAACCTTTGGTTTCCAGATAATAACTTTAACCACAACACACAACACACCACAAGATGTTTGATAAAACATGTTTGATATGTGCTACAAAGTTATATCCACAACTATTCAAAAAGCTCGTTGTAGGCCTCAATTGAAGCGGTTAAGCTTTGAAGATCTTGACGGGTGAACAAGAAGCCGAAAACTGCAAATATCCTAAATAATAAATAATACTAGATAACAGTAGCAGTAAATTTAATCTCTGTATATCTATGTATAGACTCTATAAACTAACCGCAGAAACAACATGCAGCGATTTCCAAAAAAATGCTAATATGCTAACAGTTTTATACGTCTATATTTATTCATAAATATAGCACTGCTGTCATTATTACATACTAAAAAGCTTCAGTAGCTACTCAAAATTATCAATATCTTCCTTAAATTTTAACGATAAAGTAAAAAAACATGAAAAAAGAAAGATTTTATGAGAAATATTTATAAATACCATTTTCAACAGACGAAAACAAGAGAGGGGTGGAAAGAGTAAAGAAGGCGGAAGAGTAGCAAATAAAAATTCTCATGAATACAAATTATACACTAACAAATAAAATTGTAATGTAAATATATAATTATTGTACTTCATAAATTAAACACATATTATCTATATAATACATGTCTATTTCATTATTTCTGGAAAATGTTAACAACTAATATTGCCTAATAATAGCACATTTATTACATGCCTATTTCTAGATAGATAGCAATAAAAGCAGATCAATCAATTTGTTTCTTTAAAACAAACTTATCTGTCATTTCCAGTCACAAACACATTTAGCTTATTGAGGGTAGAGATTTCCATCCTTTAGTTGCTTTTTAAGGATCTTCTGAAGGTTCTTCCATGAGCTTTGGTCTCAAATCGACATGACAAATCTAAATATAAAATCATTTTTAATATAAAATCATTTTTATTTTAAAGTCAAAATAAACTTGACTGATTCATAAGATTGACTGTGAAGACTGTGATGTGCAGGTCTTCTAGCTAAATGAAACTTTTTACAAGTAAGCTATGCAAAAACAGGAAGCCACAGTGCTGATCAAAAACCAAACCCAAACGCTTAACCCACAGAGCATCCAAATAACGTCAGCAGTTAGTCATTTTATGGAAAATACCATTTAATGTGCTTTTGATCCCATTATAACTAATGCACGATAAACTATACATGTCTTACATTATCATTTTTTCAAATAGCTTAATCCATTTTTAAACGACACTCTTGAAGTACACAATGACACAAATTGTTTTGTATCATGTCCTTAAATTCAGATATGTAGATATATTTTTAAACATTTCATTTTTGCACCTTTTAGAAGACATAAGGGCAAAATATATATTTTGTGTGTGACATATGTAGTGTGTGTGTGTGTGTGGAGTGAGAAAAAGATAAAAGGCAGCCACTCAGAAAAGTGATATGTTTGACTGTTTCTTTATTCAAATGTTTGTTTGTTTTTCAGTTGAACACAGAACTGAAACTTCAAGTCATATCCAACTCAAGAGACTGGATTGGAGTATGAACATGTTAACAATTCCCCCTTGTTTAAATGTAATGATCAGTTCTAGCATAATACATTTAGCTGTAATGTTTGAAAGTAAAGGCTAACAGTTTTAAATTATGTCACAGTATTGATGTCTTGCTCTAGTGGGGACTATCCCTAAACCAAGGAAACACATATTTTATTCCATAGTAAGGAAACCACAATTTGAAAATAAGCCGAGACTATCAAAAAAGATTTTTTTTTTATACCTTTTATACCTTTCTGGTTCAAATGGAGGGGTTTTCCTTGTTTTTTTTTTAAAGTACACACATGACCATGGACTACAAAACAAGTAATAAGGGTGAAGTTTTTTTTTTTATTTATAATATTATTATTTATTGATCCTCTGTAAGCTAGAATCTGAGTTTGCAAAAAAAAAAAAATTAAATGCTGTTAAAATCACATTTAAAGTTTTCCAAATGAAGTTCTTAGCCATGCATATTACTCAAATTACATTTTGATATTTACAATAGAACATGTACAAGATATCTTTATGAGAAATCTCAATTTAACATCTTCATTTAACATTCTCATGATTTTTGGCATAAAATAAATAATTTTGACCCATATTGCTGCTATTGCTACAAATACAGCTGCACAAATTAAGACTGGTTTTGTGGTCCAGAATCCCACATATATCAATTCAGTTTATTAACAAAAGCAGGGCAAATGTATTAACATTATGGTAGTAACACAGTAATTACATATATTTGTCATTTACTACTGTGTCTGATAACATACATTTTAAGTTGAGCTGAGATTTTAAGTTTAAGTTGAGATTTAAGCACGGCACTAAGGTGAAAAACACACAAAACTACTTTAATGCTTGAAACTCAACATTCCCTGCACACAATACAATGCTGAGATGTAAACCATGTTAACCGGAGACTGACATTAGGACCTGCCCAGTGTTTAAAAGCCTGTCGAATTTGACAAAAAAAAAACATTACAGAAACCATCTTTCAGTTTATTGTGGTCATGTTTAATGAAATGAGAAATTAAACAGCACAGTCAAGCACTTTTCCACCTGAAAGTCTGGTCAACATTCACTTTATTAGAGACAATAATGTGGATAGAACAAAAATAGTCTGTACAATACTCTCAATGTGTCACATCAGCTGTTAGAAATGACTTCAGATGTGTCGCCCTTTGCTGTTGCTTCCTTTGCTGTAGCTTTTCTGTTTCTCCTGGAATTAAAAATAAAAATGCAGTGAAGTTACACATGATTAAGGTGAATTACATATTGAGAAACAAAATTTAACTTTTAAAGAGCTTAAAATGGTAGCTTTTAAAGGAATAGTTCACCCAAAAATGAAAATTCGATCATCATTTACTGATTCTTAAGTAGTTCCAAATCTGTATTGAAAGATATTTTGAAAAATGTTTATAACCAGGCTGTTTAAGGTCACCACTGACTTCCATAGTAGGAAAAAAACACTATCAAAAACACACACTTTGGTCAATGGTGACCAAAACAGCCTGGTTACAAACTTTTTTCAAAATATCTTCCTATGTGTTCGGCAGAGCAAAGAAATTCATACAGGTTTGATACTACTTGAGTAAATGATGATAACATTTTAATTCTGGGGTATGCAATGAATGAATTGTCAAAAAAATCTGGAATAATGTGATTCTGGTGCTGCTTTTTAGAAATGTGTCTGGTTATCAGCACTGGGATCCAGAACAAACCTTTTTCTCTTGCCAGGCTTTTTTTCAAAGAGAATGCGTGGAGTCGTGCGAATAGTTGACCGTCTGGGTGGTTTTGTTGCAAGCTGCCGTTTCTGTTTGCTGTAAGGGGAAAATAAGAGGCATTTTACATTAGCACACTTGAGTCCATAAAGCATTTAAAACATTTAAAACATGCTAGACTTTATCTCCAAACTACAGTATTGAACAAACAACTATGCCAGACTGAAAAAAAGGAGAAAAAAAATTATATATAACACCTATATAACATAACTGAGTAACCTTACCCTTTGATTTTCTTTAACCCAATCATGTAGTCAGGGACAGGACATCCAGCATTCTTTATGACATTCGCAATGCTGATACATAAAAAAAAAAAGTAATCAGAGCCGCATGCAATCAGGGTTACAAAGGGATCTCCCTTCAATTTTAAGCAAGACTATTATAGTTGTAGAGTGCTGTTACTACCTGCGAAGGAGAGGTTTGTCATCCTCTGTGAAGAACGTTATTGCCTTTCCTTTGTGCCCTGCTCTTCCAGTTCGCCCTATAGAGAAAAACAGTATAATATAGTATAATAAGGATGACATGAATTGAATGCTAAAAGAATAAGCTACAACAGACTAACCGATGCGGTGGATGTATTCTACAGAAGTGGTAGGGAAGTCATAGTTGATAACCAGGTTGATGCCCTTGAAGTCAATACCACGGGCCATGAGAGCAGTGCAGATCAGCACCCAGATCTTCCCCGAACGGAAACTGCTCACAACATTGTCCCTCTAATGAGACAAAGACAGACCAGTAAAATATAAATATAATATTTTATACTAATATTACACAGCATGACGTTTGATATCAAAATTAGAGAACAAACTACAATTTTCTGAAATTTCAAGGTCACGGTTTAGTTTTCCTAACAGGAGTAAAAGGGTTAGTTTTTTTAAAGAATATTTTATAAACTAATTGTATTCCGAAGCACAGTATTAAAAATGTAAATGGGATATTCCAAAAAGAATAAAATCAAGATAAGACAGCACTTACAGGAACTAATATTTTTTTAATTGAAAGAACACAAAGGCATTATCAATGACCTGGAAATTGAAGGAATGATTTCAGTAGAAAGGTCTCAGAAGCTTGTAAGCACTTTGAGACAACATTAATTGGCGGTTATAAAGAATTATGCAATACTGAGGTTTCTCTACAAAATTTTACATATGGGGGTTGAATAATTTTGAATGTTTAGACAATTGGATTTTTTCCCATTTTCAGCAAATTTCCATTCTCAAGTGCTTTTTAATGATTGAATAAGGGTGTTATTTTAAAGATAACCTAGTAATCTTATTAACCTGCTGTTGTGTGCGATCGGCATGGATCACATCCACGTTTATTCCCTCGTACACCAGCTCATGGAACAGCTCTCGGGCACGGTCAATAGACTGAACAAACACCAACACTGGCGGTAGAAATCCCTAAAATACAAAAAAAAAACAAAATGATGAAAGTTATGACAATTTCAGTGCTAAAAACGCACTTTTCCTTATGAGGCAAATGAATTGAGAAACTCTGGGTTTTTGCAAGAAATGATATTTTGTCATAAGAATGACTAAAGTTAAAATTTCACAGACCTGCTTTATAAGATTTCTCACAGCAAGTAGCTTTCCATTTTCTGAACCTACAAACAGAAGCTCCTGCTCCACAGTCTCAACTGCAGAGTTCCTGTGGAAGAAGAAAGCAAGGTAACTTCATTTTAATTTAAAAATTTTAAATAATTGTCATTTAAATTTAAGTCAAATTTGTCAAACTTAAATAATTACATTTGTTTTTAAAAGCTTACACTAAAATAGCATGAATGAATCTTATCACATGAAAGGAGAGTTTCGAGACCTGGGTCCAATATTGACACCGACGAGGTTGTCTAGGTTTAGTTTGCACCACTGCTCTACATCTGTGGCAAAGGTTGCACTGAAGAGAACTCGGCGGATTTTAGGAGAAGTGCAGGCCAAGAAGATAGTGGCAAGCTGTTCTCTGAAACCAGTCTTTCCATCCTCAAAGAGCTTATCGGATTCATCCACCACCAGCCACTCCACACTACAGACAGTAAAAACACATTAAACTGGAGACAGGAGATTCTTGAGGAGAAGTGTTTAGATTTAAGATTTTCTTAAACTGAACAACAGTGCTTTTGCAAAACACTCACCTACTTAAGTTGATAGCAGGAGGGTCTTGATTTAGTAAATATATCAATCTATTAGGAGTCGTCACCAATATATCTAGAAAACAATTCATGCATTTAGCAGATGCTTTTATTAAAAGTAATTTACATTGCATTCACGTTTATATGTTAACATATACACACAACATACCAAATTTCTTTGCTGTTTTGGGCCCATATTTTTTCACAGCTTCAACTCCTTTATTGATCATGTGAACTCTGAAGCCCACTCCTTCTGACAGCTTGAGCAACTCTCTGTGAGTCTAGAGGAAAAAAAACGAAGAGGCTAGTCTTTAATAATGAATTCTGCATGTCAGTCAGTGTTTTTAAACTGTCAATATATACAGTATATAATATATAGCAATATATAGATTATTTGTTGTAGTCTACAGTGATAATCAGCAGGTTTACCTGAGTGACGAGCTCTCTGGTGGGGGAGATGATGAGAGCTCTGAAACCCTTGTTGAGGGGCTGGCGAAGGTGGGCCAGCAGGGGCAGACAGAAGGCCATAGTCTTACCAGAGCCTGTTGGAGCAGATGCCAGGATCTCTCTTTTCTAAAACAAGCAAATCCATGGGAACAAAACACTTAAGTGAGGATCAGGAAAACACAAATGTATGTGTGACGCAACTGAAACATGTCATACATGCATCATGAGAGGAATGGCCTGCATCTGTATAGGTGTGGGGGTTTGGAAACCCGCTGACTTGATGTTTTGAATAATTCGTGGGTCCAGATCATACTCCTTCTGTATCTCTTCAAAAGTGGAAATAGGATCGGGAATGTCGGTCCCGTGCACGATGATCCGGTTTTGGTGCCGTATCCGATTCACCTTAAACACAATCAATATTGGAACAAAAACCATATGTTTGTTTTCCCCAAGTTGGAATTAGATCCATGTAGATACATAAATGTAAATTCTTACACAGTGTCATAAAACAAATCACCCAAATACAATTATCATTTCCTGAATGAAAGAAAAAAAATTACAAAAATTATATAAAATAATTAAATTTAGTTTTTCACAAATTAAAACAATTAAACAATCATTGGTGTGACCAGTCAAAATGGAAAGTGGTCTTTGTACCTTCTCCTGATGAAGCTGCTTTAGTCGTTTTAAGGAGGGCTTATCTTCAGACTCCTTTTTGGGGTTGTTCAGCTTTTCTTGGGTTGACATCCAATGGATGCCCTCTCCCTCGCTCTTCTCAGGCTCTATATCTGTTTCACAACAGTAAGGAGCAAGAACCGTGTGAAAAAACTGAATGGCTAGAAATCAGAAAATATTTAAGGGTGACAAACCTTCACTTTTTTTCTTATCTCCTTTCTTTTTCTTTCGTGGTGTCTGTACTGGATCGGTCCATTTCCGTTTCCCAGAAGACTGCTCTTCATCACTTCCTTCTTTCTCTCCTTCCCCATCTTCTTCACTTAGTCTGGATTCCAGAGGCGTGTTATCTTGTGTCTCTTTGCCAAAAAAGCTTATTCCAGCCAGCTGATTTGCGCTGTCTGAGCTCTGGGACTTCACTACCTGAGAGGAGTTCAACAAGAAATAATATTGAACATTATTATTATGAGCATGAGTTTGTGTCACAAATACAGCAGCAATCAGTTTTCCTGTTTCTATAGAGTTACCAAACTAAAGATGTTAAATATATCAGTTATTAGCATACTACTTGTTGTTGCATTCGTTTAGCGTTATTTGGGTTTCCTCGGATTAGCATTAAGGGACATTCAATGGGATATGGAAACACATGTTAGCCATGTGGCGCTATCTCAGGTCGTAAATTTACGTATTCCACGCGATTCACGTAACAACAACCTAACATACTTTAACGTTATTATTTACTTGGCATTAAAGCCTACCTTAAATCGCTCTGCATCTTTACCAAACCTTTTCAGATTAAACTTTGCTCCAGACCCAAGCTTTCTAAACAACTCAAAGGCGTCCATCGAAACAGCGTAAAGACGTGATTAATCGATCTCTATATATTATCACTAAATCACGCTCTCGGCGTTCGATTATTACACCTTTTCTCTTTACTTTGTCTTTCGCTAGATAGCGCTGTTTCTTTTTAAAACAGTTTTGTACTTGTAACTTTTGCTTTTGCTTTGTTGCTTATTTACAGTAAATATCGTGTAACAGGAGTCATTTTTTAACAAAACACAATAAATAAATAAATAAAAATAAATAAAACATTGATGACCACATTTATTTCTGACATAAAAACGTTTCAGTAGCAATAAGCATTCTGGCAATATGTTGAATGTGTGAGTTCTTATTAAAATGCTTAAAAGATAACATTATCAATAGGCTATCAATTAATGTCGACATTTTTAATGCACATTAGTCCAGGTTCTACGTGAAAATAATGTACATGAAACTTGGTACACTTGTGTAGTTTGCGGCCCTAAACATTTTAAAAAATTGAGCCATTGCAAAAACACTGGTAGGAGAAACCCTGTGCTTGTATAGTGGGTCCCAGTGATGGAGTGTAGGAAAAGGATGGATCCAGGAACTGATCCCCGAGGAAAGAGTATGAGAATTGATTTTTTGGAATCAGCTTTTTCTATATGCAGGGCTATAGTGACTGAAAATTAAGCAGTTTTAGTAGAATGGCTGCTTTTGAACCTCATTTAACTTTCAGTTGGTCATTCTGTGAAATAAATAATGTAACTGTGTGAACCAAATGATCCAATCCGTTAGAATAACAAAGGAACAGCATTCATTGGGAACATCTTGTAGATTGCAAGATCTCCAGCATGAAGGTCCTAACAGTATTTGTTGTTTCCAACCCCTTTTGTCTTCAGGTATAAAATTATATCCCACAGATAGAACTTTGGGAGAAGCTACAATTCATACAAGGTTTAAGATTATTTGAAGGAAGACATGCTAAAGAAGCTCTACTGAAAAAAACTACTACACTCCCATCTTCAATACATTCTTCTCCCTACAATAATTGTTGAGCCAGCAAAAAATAAATGTTCAGCAAAAATACCATAAAGATGATAAAACATGGGGGAAACTTTTAGGTCAGAAAGGGTAGTACGCACGGACCTGTCTACACAGATATTGTCTCGACAAGAAAGTGGATACTAAAGTGTCAGAAAAATAGCACTAAAGATGAAGGGTGAAAGGAAAAGGAGTTTTCATCTAAAACTGGTAGAGGAATTGGTGGCACACAGATTAAATGGAATCAAAAAAATAGGTTTTACCAAATAACGTCTGTGATTCAACTGCATGGGTAAATTTGGTCAAGCTGGTTGTCTGATTTGTTACTGCTTGTGGTGGAAAGCCTTTTGAGATTGAATAAAGTTAGGAGTGGAAGTGGAAGTCTGCATTGTAAGGTTTCTCCAGATGGATTTCGATGTCATGGCAACCACAAGGTGTTTTTGCGATGGCTCCATTTCTGAAAATGTGTAGATTTCATGCTTTTATGAAAAAGTTACAATTTTCCACAAATCACCAGTACTACATACAATTATTTTTTTTTAAAGACCTTGGATTAAAACTTGTTAGTGTAATGTTGTTATTCTGTTCTTTTGGAAATCCTACATATTGGATCCTAAGTATTAATTTAATACAGCAGACACATTGTCTAAATTCTATTATATTTAAGATGAACAAAATTTGCCAGGCAGCCAACAAATACCTATACGCAAGATATGCTGCAATACATGCAGAACTTTATGTAATGATCAAGATTTTTGCATTATTTGTTGAGATACAGTGGATATGGAAAATATTCAGACCCCCTTAAATTATTTACTTTCTGTTATATTGCAGCCATTTGCTAAAATCATTTAAGTTCATTTTTTTCACAGCACCACATATTGACAGAAAAACACAATACGAATACAGCCATGAGTATTTTGGGGAAAGATGCAACCTGCAAGATTTGTGAATCCTCTGCCATTCCTCCTTGCAGATCCTCTCCAGTTCTGTCAGGTTGGATGGTAAACGTTGGTGGATAGCCATTTTTAGGTCTCTCCAGAGATGCTCAATTGGGTTTAAGTCAGGGCTCTGGCTGGGCCATTCAAGAACAGTCA
>JAUCMT010000051.1:12054737-12079136 GCA_032357475.1 Enteromius thamalakanensis
TCTCAAGGATGATCAGAAGAAATGGACAGCACCTGAGTTAAATAAATGAGTGTCACAGCAAAGGGTCTGAATACTTAGGACCATGTGATATTTCAGTTTTTCTTTTTAAAGAAATCTGCAAAAATTTCGACAATTCTGTGTTTTTTTCACTATGGGGTGCCTAAATTAATTGGGGTAAATTAATAAGGGGAAAAAATGAAATTAAATGATTTTAGCAAATATCTGCAATGTAACAAAGAGTGAAATATTTAAGGGGGTTGGAATACTTTCCGTACCCACTGTGAAACTGCATGAGGAAGTGAGAGTTTAAATACAACATTCCTGAGCAATAAATCATTAACAAAAGAAAAAAAAACTCTTCCTATGACAGAAGGAATTGGAGTATTACAGAGAAGTATACTTTTCATGTGATTAAGACACTGTCTGTGTGGCTCAAGTTCCCCTCAAGTTAGTCACATTCAAAGGTGAACTAAAGCCTTTTCATAAAGAATGACAGCAGAACCATCCCAGGACAGGATAGGAAGCAAACCATTGAGAAAACACAGAATCACACACCTGTACATGATGAAATTAAAATATAACCTTTGAATTCTAGCATATATAAGCAGAATCAGATGAGGTTCACTTACCATAAGTGTGAATCTACAGTTTTATGAATGTATATATGGGTTTTTACTTCTGCTATCTTTCCCCCTCAGATTACTTCACTTCCTGTTTTAGAGCATAACACCAGCCTGTCGTTTTCAAGTGTTTAAGCAGACAAGAACTAAAAGAAGAGGTGATTCTTTGTGAGTGAGTAAGATGTTTCATTTCTGTATACCAAATACTGTAGGAGGCATACTGTAAGTATTCTCTTTTAGTCTATACTATATTAACCTTGATAGGTAATAGCAGTAGATAAAAGCATTGATTTTAATTTAGACAGTCATGATTTTGCTACATATTTTTTATACGCTGACATGTGTATAAGGACTATAGTTGTTATGGCACAGAGGGTTTCCTGAAGATACATTTACTATACCTGGGAAATATTGTTTTTATTGTATTTATTTACTTTATTTTATGATTTTTACCTGTCTGTCTTCTGTAAAAATTATTTTGCTTGTGTTCGTGTTGATGGAATGAAGTATGGCAGGTTGTGTTGCAAAGTTTCTCTATTATCTTTGCGCGAGAATAAGTTTGTCTTGTCATTTTATCACAACATCAGATTTTTTATTAACCATGGAGTTTGTTATTTTTTTATTTATTTAATTTAGTATTTTGTTTTTGTTTTGTTTTTTATAGGAAGTGCAAAGTCAAACTGCAGGAATGCTGGGCAAAGGGTGCTAGTATATAAATAAAACATTTTAGGGGAAAGTGCGTTCCCAGTTTGACTTGTAAAAAGAATCAAGAACGAACATGGGAACACTAAAACTAATCACATTATATATTACCCTATGTGGTTTCATTTCCCCATCTAGTGCATTTTCCTTAAAGAACTGCACAATCAGTACTCCCCTAAGAAACCTCCAACCCAAAGTACTTTGCTACAAAATGGGCTTTTTCAGGATTCCGCAGGTGCCTAGAAATACACAGATTTTAGATGCTTCCTTCAATGCTTTCGCCAAGATCCAGATTGGAGACTTCAACAATTTGTCAAACTTACAGGACTTGAACATATCCAACAATAAGATCTTACAGATTCAAGAGGGGTCATTTAACAAGCTCTCCAACTTATCTTATCTCAATCTGGCCAGCAACAGACTACAGGAAATCTCCAGAGGCATGCTACACGGCCTAACAAATCTTCTGGTGCTACGTCTGGATTACAATTACATACAAGAAATTGAAGAGTCAGCTTTCAGCACGCTTCAGAATTTAAAGGTGTTAAACCTAACAAAAAACCACCTCTATTATATAGAGAAAATCAAGCCTGTTCTTGCATCACCATGTTTGGAGGAACTTTACATTGGAAGCAACCATTTTGATGCCTTCAACTCAAGTGAAATGTCAACAAAGCCCTTGTCATTAAAAAAACTGGATTTTTCCAACAATCCTTTTGCAATATTTCAGCTCACTGATAATATATTTCCAACTCTCAGTCACCTTGATTTATCTTATTGTGGTCAAAACAGAACCATGGCATGGAACGTTACAGAAAATACATTCTTTACCTCAGTGAAAACATTATATTTCATGGATGTTCATATGTCAGACCAGAATGCTTCTAATGTGCTTAAGAGTTTCAAGAATTTCTTAAATAAAATCAGGCTTAGTGCAAACGTTGTGCTGAACAAGACTAACCTTCTGCTCAATGCATGTTCTCCAGTGCTGCAAGTTGTACGGCTAAATTCTAACAAAATAAATCACCTCACCGACCACATGTTTGATCCGTGTTCTAACCTGACAGAATTAGATTTAGGATATAATGAAATATCTCATTTAACAACGAGTATGTTCAAAGGATTTACACAACTAAAAACGCTGCGTTTGCAAATCAATAAACTAACTCAAATAACAAACTCTTTTCAAATGCTCTTTACTCTCGAGTTCATAGATCTCAGCAGAAACAGCATCAACATGCTCACTTGTGATGACTTTGCCAATTTAACACAGCTGAAAACTCTGTACTTGTACAGTAACAAAATCTCAGTCATTAGTTCTTGTTTGTTTAAGGACCTAAAGAGTCTTGAGGTCCTCAAGCTTGGAACTAACAATCTGTTAAGGATCGGTGATGCTTTCAGCAATGGGCCACATTCCCTTTTGGAACTGCAACTTAATTTTAATAAGCTAAGCAAAATAGAAATGCACACTTTTAGGAATGTGTCACAGCTGAACATATTGATGCTACAAGACAATCAGATTTCAGACATTGAAGACCATGCCTTTAAAGGACTGAATAACCTGACTTCTTTATTGCTGTCATCAAACAAAATAACAGCTAAAACATTAACCAAACAGCATAATTTGTTCTCAGGCATGCCCAACCTCAAAAATCTAGATTTGTACGCAAACAGCATTTCATTTACCGATGATCAATTAAAAAACCCTCCCTTTAAAGACCTGCAGCAACTCCGAGTATTGACCTTGCACAGTCAACGTCGTGGAATCGGCATAATACCCTCAAATCTGCTTCAAGGCTTATCTTCCTTGGAAATGTTTTACATTGGAAACACGAATCTCGGACATCTGGATCCTGATACTTTCCAGTCCAGCCCCAAGATCTGGTTTTTGGATCTCTCCAAGAATGCCCTGTCTGAAGACCACTCAATCCCGGCTGAGTTGTTCCGACCCATTTCGAAGCTAACCAAACTTATCATTTCGAGAACGCAGCTTCGCTCGCTGAATTTCCTGTTGAAGGCAAATCTCTCCCAACTTTCAACCTTAAAAGCTTCGGGCAATGAGATTGACACGATCAACAAAACTCTGATTCAGGTACTGCCTCGACTAGAGCTCCTCGACCTGAATAAAAACACATTCACTTGTGACTGTACCAATGCATTCTTCATTGACTGGGCCAAGAATACTAATTCTACTCAGGTGGTTTATTTGAACAAGTACATGTGTAGCTATCCTAGTTCCTTACGAGGCATGAGCTTGTCTGCGTTCAACACAGAATCCTGCACCTTGAATATCGACTTCATCTGCTTTGTTTGCACCAGTATTGTGGTCATTCTTACCCTCCTCTCATCATTCGTGTGGCATTTTCTGCGCTTTCAGGTGGTTTATGCATACTACCTCTTCTTAGCTTTTCTTTATGACAACAAGAAGAAGCAGAACGGTTCGACATTCCAGTACGATGCCTTCATTTCCTACAATGCCAAAGACGAGCCTTGGGTAATGGAGGAACTTATTCCCAAATTAGAAGGAGAACAGGGCTGGAGACTGTGTCTTCACCACAGAGACTTTGAACCAGGCAGGCCAATAATAGACAATATAGTTGATGGCATATACAGCAGTCGCAAGACCATCTGCCTGATCACTAGGAACTACCTGAAGAGCAACTGGTGTTCAAGTGAGGTGCAAGTGGCGAGCTTCAGACTCTTTGATGAGCGAAAGGATGTGCTTATTCTGGTGTTCCTGGAGGATATCCCCACACATCAGCTCTCTCCATATCACAGGATGAGGAAGCTGGTGAAAAAACGAACCTACCTCCGCTGGCCAAAACCTGGAGAAGATGCTAAGGTCTTCTGGCAAAAGCTAAAAATGGCTTTAGAAACCAAAGAGGGCCACAAATCAGATCACAGGATGATTATGTGAGGATATTAGAAGTATACACTCTCAGAAATAGGTACAAAGGTACAAAAAAGGTACAAAGTGTCATCAACTTGAAATCTTTAAGTACTAATACATACCTTTAAAGGGTTACTCCACCCCAAAATGTTAATATTGTTATTAATCACTTACCCGCATGTCATTCCAAATCCGTAAAAGCTTTGGTTATATTCTAAAGAATTTATATCATATCTTGGATGTCAATGTCCAGAAAAGTGTGACATCATCAGAATACTCTGCAATCAGTGGTTTACCTGTAACGTTATGAAGCTACGAAAATACTTTTTGTGTGGAAAGAAAAATAATAATTCTGCAAATTCCGTCACCCTGGCACCATTTTGGAGAGTATCCCTGCATGCAAAATGCATACTCACTTCTGTGTCAGCTAGGTTCTCTGGTTCTTGACAGTGTTCATTGTGTGGCAGTCAATGGGACAGTCACAAGCCTCCTGGTTTTAATCAAACATTTCTTAAATTGCGTTCCAAAGATGAACAAAGCTTTTATGGGTTTGCAAGTGATCAATGCAACAAATTTCATTTAAGTGTGGAGTAACCCTTTAAGGTATCGATATGAACTTTTTAGTTACAAAAAGTTATGAGACTATAGTTGATTTTGAAGTTTTTTTTTCCTCCTCCAAGGCATTCATTTAAACAAACAGTATTTTTGTGAAATGTTATTTTATTATCTCATGTTAAAATGTCAATAATTAATGTTATGGCAAAGCTGAATTTTCAGTGACACATAATTCATATTTCTTACTATTATCTATAAAACTTTGTGAAAACTGTTGTTTTTTTGTTTGCTTACCTTTAATTAAAATGTTTGGTGACTGAACAATATCTTTACTCAGCATGTTTGAAACTGTCCAACTGAAGAAGTCAACAAGATCTCTATAGGGGGTCATTGTGGGCTGATGTCTGGCCCACGCACTGGACCCCCTGATTTCTAGAAACGGGGGTGGAAATTATCAAGTTATAATGGCCCTTTCTCTAATTTCATCAGACCAACATTGTTGTAATTGCATGTAAACCCAGTAAAGCCTGAAACTTTTGCATAAGTTAACACCAAAAATAACAAGAAAAGGTCTGTTCTACACGAAGGGAACTACTCTCACAAGCAAGAGTTATGTTGGTCATGCATTACCAGAAGTTTATTAAAATGACCTCTGAAACCTGAAATAGAACACATTTATGTACGAAAGTAGAACAACGGTCAAGACAAACCCACAAACATTACATTTCTGCTTTTAAAATACCTTAGATGATTCAAACATTATGTTCTGTGATAATGTGTTGATAAAACAGCTTCTTTTGAATCTGGGGCATTCCTTTAAAACCAAGCAATGGCAGTGTGGGAAGAGAACGGAGGGTTACAGGAATAAAGTCAGCTCTTCTGTCGCCTGTCTTTCTGACCTTTGACCCTAGTAAGTGTCCAGCAGAAGCTGACATAAGATCTCTTCTGCCGACCTGTTCTGAAGGGCATGTCTGCACATTCTTTGCTCTACGCCTCCACGTTGTCCTCCATTGTCCACATCTCAGCATGGGTCCTCTGCTGCCTCTGCTATTAGAAGCTAATATGCTAATTGCTAATGTGTTACAATTGCAATACTGTTGATTCAGTTCATACACAGACCAGTTCAGAATGTTAAGATCAGATCTTCAGTTATGATATGGATATGCTGAAAAGTGTGATGGAAAGTTTAATTTGTTACTGATGATAGAGATATTATAGAGACTGTTTGATTTAGTTGACCCCTCAAAGATAATTGTGCATTAACTATCAACTTAGTATTTAAGGTTGCGGTAATCATGCATACAACATTGGTTGTAGTTAACAATTGCTCTTGATTGGTTCATAATTAGTTCATGTCTTTACTAATCATGGGTTCATGGTGAAGTATTAAGTATGTGATTATTACAGTATCTTGGTAATTGATCCAAATCTTAATTGGTCTTATTCATAAATTGATAATTTAGCACAGAAATTCTCACACAATCTTAAACATTTAAAATTGAATAAAACTATTCAATATTTATTGACTTGGAGTTACATTGTGTTGTTCAAGTGTTCCCTTTATTTTTTAGAGCAGTGTATTTACTTTACACAAGGAGCGATCTAGTACAGCTGCATGTGTTAATTTAGCATGTTTTATATATGTGCATATTATTTTCTGAACTATAAACTTTGTTAAAAATTCAGAACCACAATTTCAATTATAAAATAATCAGTAGTAGTTTTCTGACTGATACAACGGTACGATTGACTTATTCATCCACCCAAGGTCTTGGTTTCAGTCATTTAGTTTCCATGGAAAAAAGAACTGTAATCACATGCTAGAGAAGTCATGTGAGAAGAGCAAAGGAAATGACTTCACCTGTACACTTCCTAAAGGTGAACTCAGATGATACTTGCATGCCCTTTGACCAGTGAGACAACAAGGGAAATAGACCTAATGGAGCATGGAAAACAAAAACACACCCTTTTATTGCCCATCTCGGTCTCCACCTCTCCTTCACACTTCGGAGTTTAGTGTGTAAAAACATTTACAATGCAAAGTGTGGTGTGGTACATTATGCTGCATTACCGCACAAAACTATTTACCTCCATAATTAAACACATCCTCTTTGTCTTAAAGTAATAAAAATGAACCAGAGTCAAAAGATATTCTTCAAAAATGTGTTATTTATTAATTTACACAAATATAAATATGATTGAGATGATTGCAAAAACATATAAAAAACAGCAAAGCCTTTAGGCAGTTACATATATTCTACAATGGAGTACAATGGAGTAGTGTGAAATCAATCCCTGAGAAGCAATTATGTTTATAGCGACTTTTGGGATCACTTTTATGTGCAAGTCCATGCATTGAAATAGAAAGACCATTTTGATGTTGTTAAAAAAAAATATGTGAATTTACACAGTAATGTGATGATTTACTTTAAGAATATTGGATACATTTCAAATCTCAAAGGTGTGTATTGAAAAAAACACAAATCTGTGATTGACTGACTACTTGTTTTTGTTTTGCCTGAAAAGTTGACCTTACTTTACAACAAACCATATTTGCTCATTTAATCATATGTACAGTATCATTGAAGGTTTCATCACCTAAAACCATTTGGTGTGAAAGCTTCGGCTCAGTACTCAACCGTCAAAGTTCTTCCTTTTTGTTCGGTCATCCATAATGGCTTAAAGGTGTAATATATCAATCACTAGTCTTCATTTGTCGCAGAATCCAGACGCAGTGCTGCTCTGGTTGGTTCTCCTTGCTGACAGGTTACCAAAGTAACACAGATATCATGCACTGCTGTTGCTAAGCTGCCGAGGAAGTTCTCGCTCTGGTGCATTTGTTCACCAGGCCTGCAAAGGACACTGCAGTGACAACAAAGAATAATGATTATACACCATAATGACTCATACAGACATGCAGTTAATGTATATATATATATATATCCAGTGCCAGCCCATCCAACAGGCAAAACAGGCGGTCGCCTAGGGCCCCCGTCTTGCTCAGGGGGCCCTGCGAACACTGGTGTAATATACATTTTCCGTTTTTAGTTTTGCACGTGCAGCGTGAGTGTACTTGTGAAACATTTAACATGCCTGCAATGCACAGATTTAACACAATACAGTTCATAACGACGTGAGACAAAAACCCCACCAGATTTTATTAAAAGACTAGCTCTGTATAATTCATACAAGACATTAGAAACATAAACAGCAGCCAAAGTACCACACTTTGTTTAGCATAACACCTGCAGCAATTGACTTGTTTGATGTCGCATCATAGCTGTGTGGGCGGAGTCGGCGCCTCATTGGTAAAGCATCGTATTGACCAAGAGCAGTGTACATAAAATAATTTCTGCCATTCGACGGAACAAGATATGTCAAAAACTGAGTCATATTGGGTCAGGCTGTCCGTATGGTATCTGTGACTGACCAAATACGACCCAACGGAATGGCCAGAGGTTTAGTTTCCCAACCCTTTTTGTTATCTGAGTTTTCAGGTAAGAGATCATTTACTACAAGCTTAAACGTGACGGCTTCTGAAAGTAAACTTTTGTCTTTTTATTTTGCTTAATTTAATACAATGATAAAGACTACAGTAAAAGTCTGTCGCATTTTTTATTGATATATTAAAAAGAATTTTAACATCGACAAAACATAGGTAACATTAAATATCCACTAAAGTGCCTTAAAACGCACATCATTATGTGGTGTGTTATCCTGAAGCCTAATCATTTTCACAAGAACACGCCATAAAATATATAAAAGTATATAAAATATAAAAATATTCCTTACGAAAATTAACCATGATTATACTACCACAAAACATGATTACTATAGGTAAACCATGGTAAAAACATGAAAATTATCTGTAATAAATGTTTTAATGGATTATGACATTTACATCACAAAGATTTCAGGGAGTGACATTTATTTGACGTGAGGTAGTAAAGCCCCATCATAACTGGGTTGCAGCGCAGTAGTAAGTAGTAGATGGAGTCCATATGTGACCCTGGACAACAAAACCAGTTGTAAGTGTTAATTAAGATTGACACATTGATGAATAAATAAGCTTCCCATTGATGTATGATTTGGAAGGATAGGGCAATATTTGATCGAGATACAACTATATGAAAATCTGCAATCTGAGGGTACAGAAAATTACCTGTAAATTTGTCCAAATGAACATATTATCAATGCATATAACTAATCAAAAATTAAGTTTTAATATATTTTCATGGACCATGATCTTTAACTACTATACTAAGAATTTTTTGGCAAAAAATAAAATGTATTTTTGGCTATTGCTACAAAATATACCCCAGCGACTTAAGAGTTTTGTGGTCCAGGGCCAAATACATGAATATTAAGCTTGATATGTTTCATAAGTTGTATAACTGTTGTCAGAGTTTTGATGTTTTGTGCTACCCACTCAGATTGTGCTTCCTCCGTGTTTATTCAAAAGCATATATCTTGAAATTGTCTTTTTTTTGTGCTTTCACCAGTGGGCCCAATTTTTTTTATCTTGCCTAGGGCCCAACAACCCTTCGGACCGGCACTGTATATATCAATTCACCTTATTTTGTTACACGGAAGTGTGAAGACTGACCTGCTTGCTGGAGCCCAGATGTGTGATGGTGCTGGTGTCCATAGTCGCGTATCGAGATGGATGGGAAAACTGGGAAGCTTCTTGTTTGGGAGAGTACACTGAAATAAGACATGCAAAATGTGATTTTGCACATTGTAATTCAATATTGTTATGACAATATTTCCTGCTGTCATAAGCATAGAAGCGAGGGTATTTACTGTGTGACTGTGTGAAGGGCTGCTGGGAGATGTGAGCTGTGGTCAGCTGTGTCAGGCTGGTGCTCTGAGGGAACTGCATGGGCTGCAGGGTTGTGAGTCCAGACACACTGTTGATGACGGGCACAGACTGAGACTGTGGAGATGTCAGACCTGGAAAAACATTAAAACACTGTTATTAAAGTGTACGACAAGAATTAAAGTAAATCTAATATTTTATACATACTATACTTCATATTTGACTGAAATTACACATATATCAGAATTATTACAGTTAAAGCTGCAGTCTGTAACTTTTCGTGGGAAAAAAAAATTATGTAAGCGAATACACTATAAATTCAATTTCCAAAGCATGTTTTTGGCTGGTCCTGTCATTTTTTTAAATCAATGTTATAAACAAGTTAGGTCAAAATAATCAAAAAGTACACCTGAATGTGTAATAAAATAGTTTGGATTAATATAGAAATAAGAATTGGGGCCACTATTATATAAACATCTAAACCTTTTAAGTCCATTTATACCAATCTTTTAGGGTCAAAACAGTTACAGCTGTATGTGTTAAATTGAATGCCTAAACACAGCACACATGATTTTGCTATTGCTCCTTTAAAACTTGAATGAACCTGTCTGACGTCTGTTTACTAGCTTAGGCAAGTTTGCAAACATGGACTCGAATGCGTGACTAAAGCATAAAACGTGTTCTTGCGTTACTGTGGTGGTCACACGCCTCAGTACTCAAGGGGGCGATAGAACGACCTTCAATCGTCTGTGTCCTTAAACCAGTGTTATCGTTCAGGTAGCTGGTAATAAACATGTTTAGAAGATCTAACCAGATCACCAAGTTGCTTATCAAACTATTACTTCAGCTATCAAAACATTGTTTATTTGAGAATCCAATACTGGCTCAACCAACCCACCTGGGAGGCGGGGCTGAGTGTTCGACTGACTAATGGAAGGAGGAGGAGTGTTTGGGGAAATTTGTTTCGTTTTTGTAGCATTATTTAACTAATAAAAAATATTAAGACATTTTAACAGTGTAGATTAGTGTAGATTTCATAAATCAGAAAATATGGAATAATATTAATAAAAAGCACAATAATGTATTTTTTTTTACCGTAATTGTGTTTTATCTGCATTTTGGAGTTTGCACTTTATTGTGCTGGTTTTTAGTGTTTAAGGAAATGTCCTGGCAGAAAAGTAGCACTAGATTTTCTGGCACAATGACAGCTATAAAGGCATATTTAATTTGGGATGCATAAAGTATAAATTAAAAATGCAATCAACTTAGAAATAGAACTCTAAAAATTCTACAGTAAAACCTGCTTAACTGTAATTTAATATTGCATCACTTAAATATATGTATTATTACCAGTTGGCACCAATGTTGTAGCTATGTCACCATATTTTTTACAGTGAATTGTATTAAGAACAGCAATGATGTGAGACATGAAGAAGAAGGAAATAAAATGATGATCCACTCACTTTGAGCAGCCAGGCTCATAATGAGGCTCTGTGCTTGCTGATGATGATGAGACGACTGAGACAGGCTATGAATGTTGGTCAGAGTGCTCACAGGAGGCAAAACTCCACCAGAAACTGAGATCTGGAAACACACACATATGCATACACACAATGTAAATGCATATAAGATACACAAACACTTTGCAAGTTTGAACATGGCCCTTGTCTTTGGTGAGAGACATTGTTTTGGACTGTGGGTGCGCACTAACATAACACAATGAATGTTTATTGGGGGGGCCAATTCACACCAGCCATAAAAGTGAACAAACGTACTGCCAGCACATGCTAGATCAATGCTCTCTTTGACCTAGTTGAGTCAGTTTTCAAATAAAGGCGACTTTATCAATCATGTCTGTAAAATGTACATTGATCTCTGCGACTACGCGCTATTGAGGGTCGAAAAAGGGCTGGCAGACCTAAAGCGTGCTCATAATGTGGATGCTAAAACAGATTTTGCTTTACCATTTTGCCGTCTGTCGATAGCAAGCCATGGCAAGGGTCCAGACTACCCGGAGACACCTGTTGCAATACTGACTGGCTGCTACCATGGTGACTGATGGTCGTCGAGGAAGTGACCTCACTGGTTCCTTGTTGACTGTACCTGAGTTCTGCATTAAAAACACATGAGAATTTTTTTAACTGTATTGCTGCGCACAACAAAAAGTTTTGTTTTGTAGCTCTGCCACACTGAAAACGGCGAGAAACTAAGAAAACTGCTAGTCGAACATACTGACCTGATTCTGTCTATCTTTATTTGACCTCTTTGTGTAGCTGTAAACGCAGCTAAAATGATAAGAGTCTGCAATCCAAACACTGAAGGGCCTTTATCGGAGCGTCTATTCCTTAGATGCATTCTCATAAACATACCCCAGAACTGATTATGCTAAATGTTGTGCCTTTTCTTGCTCTCGGCAAACAAATACAATCAAAGAGCTTTTGAACAGTTGGAGGTCAGTGACTGTAGCAGAACACACAGGTTGAGCAAACACGCTGTTCTCTGACTCACTCTCTTGACGTAATATTAATCCATTCGCAAACATTCTGCGGAATTCGGTCCATTTCACAGGCTGACAGTTTACAGCTTTTCAACAGAACCGTTGTCAAAAGATAAGCTGAAGCATTTAGATTTTATTATATGATCACTGCATGATCCTTCTGGGTTTCAAAAGTTTTCTTCCAAACTGCTATCGATCTACTGAGGGAGAGAGTGTGTGCTGAACACCCTCCCAGACACAAAGCTCGAACCTTGACTTGACCCTGGTTTGACCCTAAAGGTTGCGGTAAGCGATTTTATGTCTTTCTATCTCACATGCGTCTGCGGGTGCGGCTGTGTGTTTTGCTCACACACTAATGGGACGGAGGAATTCCAATAAAACACACACACACACACACACACTGCATCTGTGAACCTTTTTACACTTGATATTAAAACTCATAATGGCAAAGTATGTCTGTAATTACTGGAAACCACATCCATTAACAACATTTTAGTTAGTTGAAATAAATCTATAATTAAGTATAATAAAATGTAAATAAGCATAAGCACTACATTTAATAACTGAAACCCTAACCCTAACCTACATAAAAACTAAAACTGAACTGAATAAAAATATATTAGACAAATATTAAACAAAATAATGAAAATGACAAAAGCACATTAAAATTATTTAAAATTAAAACAAAACTGAAAATACAAAAATAAAAGATGTATTTATAAGTTTATATATATATATAAACTGTGATAGTGTATAAATAACGCTTGGTAGACACCAAATTATCCAAATTCAGATATTAATCAAGTGTAAACAGAGCCTGTGAGTATTTGCACAGCCACAAAATCTTACTTGAATCTGAGCTACTGTGATGGTGCTGGCTGTGTGATGATGGATGAGACAACATGGGGTTCATGCTGTGGGGTGCATACGTATCCATAGCCAACTTCTGTCTGAAAGCTTCCTCCTTACGCCGATTAGCAAACCAGTTGTACACACGAACCTCCGTGACCAGGTTAGATCCAAGCCCATGTGCTTTAGAGGGCGACACACCCCTCTGAACACACTCTGCCCTGAAAACAACCCAAAAAACAAAGAATTGATATTTTTACAATGCATTTTTTAAACCCTTTAAGATACAAAAACAAACAGAAAAATAAGATACAAATGTAAACTGGTAAACACACTTAAAGTTTTTGTGTGTATATATATATATATGTATATAATGTATTATTTTATCAAACTAAACCTAATGCATAAAGTATTCAAAAAAAAATTAATTACCCCATGAAAGTATAAAAACATTTTAAAAACTTGCTAAAATAAAAAATCATCACAGGATTTTATATAGAATTAAATAGTAGACATAGCATGTATTATATAACATTAAAAATAGTATAATAAAATAAACTATTAACAAATTTAATCAATGCAATACATAAACACACACACACACACATATATATATATATATATATATATATATATATATACACATTTTTTAAGTATATATATATTTAAATACGGAGTAATATTAAATAACTACATGTAGTTAATATGGCATTGGGGTTAGAGTTAGGATTAGGGTTAATTGCTTGTGTAATTAGGCATAATGTATGTATTATAACAATAAGTACCATCTGTAACAAGGACACTTAAAATAAAGTATTATCATATTTTTAATAAAACCAACTCAATATCTATATATAGAGAGAGAGAGAGCATTACCTGTTGCATTCCTCTACCAGCGCTTCTCTTTCTTCCTTGCTGGGGTTCTTCTGTCGTTCATAAGCCTGGTAGAGAATCTCCTGTGATGCCGGACCCCATTTGAAGCGGTTTCGTCTCATCCTCTTAGAGCCTGGCTCCCCCTCGTCTCCAACCGGTCCTCCAGAACCTCCTGCAGCCCCCGAGCTGTGTCCGGTATGATTGAATTCTGGGAAAAAAAACAGGACCTGATCCTGACTGCCTGAGTCACTGAGGTCAGAGCCCTGAACACGGTCGAACTCTGCGGAAATAAGAGGAGGACACGATTGGGGCAGAGTAAGGCAGAATTATGATAGAAAGTGCTTGGTTGTGGAGACCCATAATGGAAGAGCTATTTTGTGAAGGGCAAAAATGGAGCCGATAATGAGGCTTACAGCACAGAGCTCACATGATACATACTGACCTAGAAAAAGTGTCCTTTAGAAATGTATGCTATTCAGAGAAAGCAAATAACAACACATATTCTTAATCACAGTCTACACGTTTATTATTAGGTGTATTAGTGACTTCTAATCTATCCAACTTACGTTTCATAAAAAAGAGGATGTAAAAACGAATTTAAAGAAAGCAACAAACAAACTTTAATATTGATTTTATAAAAATTTTAAATTGATTATTTCTAATGGAATTTAAAATAGTTAATACTGAATGAAATATAATAAAAGACTAAAAATAACACGTTTTGCAAGTATGCATATATATATATATAAAGTATTATATAAAATATATAACAACATAACAAATCATTAAAACCAGGAGCAAACAATAACTTCAATAAAACTTTTTTTTAGCATGGCTAAAAATAGCCCAAATACTTTAAAGGAAATAGGTAATACTTTACAGTATGGTCCCATTAGTTAATGCATTGACTTACATTAACTAATATTGAGCAATATATCCGTTGCAGCATTTATTAATTATACAGTTATAGTTAATACAATTCCAGCTATTTATAATAAATTGCTTCAAAAGTATTTTCCATTGTTTCGTAGTAAACTCATGTTAACAAATGGAAGCTTACTGTTAAATGTTAGGGGGGAAAAATCTGCGTACTTTCTTATGTTACAGATAGTAAAGAGTCAAACATTATGTTAGGAGGCTACTTACGTCTGTCGATTTCGCGCTGTTTCTGGACATACCAGGTGTAAAGCGCGGCTCGTTTGGCCGTCTTCATCGGCGTGCCTTTATTGAGGTGCTGCGACAGATGAGACTGATTGAGCCCCGTCACGTCCACCACCTCGCGCTGAGGAATATTGTGCTGCTGCATGTAGCCTTTGACAGTGCGCGCCACGCGCCACGGGTCCTCGCTGACAAACACAGCAGACAACGCTATTAGAAGCTTTCACAATAACTTTGCTTCATTTTATGAGCTTCTGTCAAATCATGCTTTGATGTTTTGGAAAGTCTGGATTGTGCAATCGTTTAAAAAAGAAACTAGCCTATAATTAATAGCTAATCTACATGCAATAACACTGAATAACTCACAAAATAAAAACTGCATCTAAAGTATTTCAAAAGTAACAATTTACAATCTATCAATAAATTTGTATCAATACTAAATTAGTAGCTATTAGTATTGATAGTTTAGAAATGCAAGCTACTTTTCCGTCATTTGTAATTAATAGGCTAAATGTTTATCGAAGAAATGGTTATGCTAGGCATGCAACAACAACAATAAAGAAATAATAATGTTATTATAGGCTATTATGCATGATATACATAGCCTATATATCATTTAAAATATATAAACCATTTTAAGCCTATGATTTGTTCTACGACATAGACTGGCTCAAGTCAATACGATGACAAATTGACGTAATTTTATAACTGTTTGTGAAATACATTTTTGTCCAGCACAAAACGCTTGTGATTGTTTTAATAGGTTTAAACAAAAAAAGGAAAATGTCTGCCAATGTTTGTTTGGGGAAATAACCCCTCACATTAGAGAGTGCTCGAGGATGTTGATTTAAGACTATAACTTTGGACAATGAATAACTAGATATCTTTTCCCTCTATTCATACGACATTGTGTATCTTTCTGTTGATGATTTATAGAAATAAATTAATAACAACTACACGTGGTTTCGTTTTGACTTTACTATGTAATCTTGTCTTACACTTTTAAAAAGGAACATTTCGATTTTTGCCCAAAAAGTTACATTATTTAATAGCCTAATTATAATTAGGCTATTTACAATATTAAAATAATTATGAAGGAAAAAAATTAAGTAGCTTAATAATCAAATAGCCTAGGCTATTTCAAAAAAGCTAATATAGGCCTACTACATCAATAATTTTGGTAGGCTATTGGTTTTGTCAAATAATTTTAAATGTAGCTATATTTTACATGCAATAAGTTAAACGTTCATAGTTTAAAAAAATAGGCTAATAAAATAATAATAATAGCAAAATAATAGGATCGTTTAAGTGGTCGAACTGTTTGTTACAGAGTAACTACATAAGACTCTACGGAGAAATAGTAACGCAACTAGGCACACGGTTCATTTATAGATCTGCTCATCGTTGCGCATTATTCTTTTAAGATAGCCTACTACAAAATAATTCAATTGCAGACACACTGTAAGGTTTTTCCTGAATTACTTGCATATAATAGGCCAATAATACGCCATTTATAAATTGAATATCTGTATATCTTGACTCACGACAGCATGCGCTCGACCTCCGCGCGCTGCTCCGCCGCCTCCTCCGTGTTGAGGGACTGCAGCTCCCGCAGGATCGGCGGCGTATCGAAGTCATCCCCGTCGTCCGAGCCTTCATCACCGGACAGTTTGCCCCCTTTACCCTGCGCGCTGGTCAGAGTCAGAAACACCGGCTTTGAATCATTAGAGTCGCTGCCGCCGTTGACACTCGCCGGGGACAAGGGTTTTTCCATTTTTATTCCGAATTCTGCAGGACACGGACACAAATCCTCCAGCGCCTGGACCAGCACGTCCTTAGTGACCCCCGAGTCCAACAGCGCGCTCAGGAGCTCCTGCTGAAGCGATGTCAACTTGGACACCATGTCAGTAAACATCAATCCGGTCTCGCTGAAAGCCCTCGCGCCCTCGGTAAATTGACGGGTTAAATTAACTGAAATGCTAGAAAAGCACGAGACTTAAGTGTCTTTACGCAAAGTTTTACAGTTGTCCAGAGCGCGAGCGCACCTGCTGAAGGAAGTAGTTCCACGTTCTTGCTGGGCGGAGCTGACTTTATGGTCATTGGCCGGTGCACCTTATGCAAATGATATTTACTCGTTTATGAATATGCTAATTTAAACGAGAACTTCGTTGCTGCTGTTTATTAGATATACAGGTTTGAAATTGTCATAGTTGATGCGTTTGGTACCTTTGAGGTAGCTTTCTATAATATTAGGCTGTGGGTGAAACAAATGTATAAATCGTTCAATTAAAGAAAGCAAGCAAGTAGGCTTAAGTAAATAAATATTAACAATAATGAACACAAAAATTGTAACAACTATATAAACATTATTATAACATAAAATTATATATTATTGTTCATATTTTATTATAATTATTATTTTATTGTTGTTGTTATTTATTATTATTATTAATATCAGGGACATTTCTTTTAAAAGTTTTTGTTTAAATGTAGATACTTTAGGGCCCGGTTTTACAAACAAGACTTAGCTTAAGCCAGGACATAAAGATATTTAAGCAACTTTTACAAAAATGCCTTATAAGAAAATATTACAGATGTGCATCTTAATACAAAACAATGACACTGACATGTTTTAAGATTTGCCAGAGCAAGATATTTTCATCTGAGACAGCTCAAACATGCAATTTAGTCTGGGACTAGCTTAAGCCTTGTCTGTGAATCCTAATAGGGTACAAAAGTGTACCTTTTGGTATCGCCCTAGTGACAGCTTTTGTACCTTTTTTTCTGAGAATGTTTCAAGATAAAATTTCATATCAATTTAACATTCGGAGGTTCGAGTCATTTGTCAAGTCCAGTGTAGATTAAGTGTTAAACAGAGGTTTGTGTTGTTGTAGTCAGTGTTGTCATAATGTCCGTCTGCACCGTATAACATAACTGACCCTCTCATCATCACCTGGATGAGCATTTCTGTCTCAAGGGACTTGATGTTCAGTATATCTTGCACAAATCAAATTTTGCAACCTGCATTTAGGGTTTGAGATAAATAGTACTAATATTAGTACTAATATCTGTATACCTGTAACAACAAAGACTAGGAATTTAGAGAAAAAAGCCATAAAATGGAAATTAACAATTACTCTTAATGTTTTAGTTTTTTGATTTATTGGTCATTTTGACCATAGATGTTTTTTTCTCTTTTCTTACATTTTCCTTCCCTGTTACTCTGTCTACTATAAGCCTGAGGTTATGATGAGGTCAAGGCAGTAAAATGAGGTTTATGATGTTAGATGCTTAAAGTGATAGTAAATGACTTTTTTTCCTTCTGTGGACACAAAAGATGATATTTTGTCTAAAAGAAGAATGTTTTTGTCCATACCAGTCAATGGGGTCAAAAACACGGAGACATTTTTCCAGCTATCTTCTTTTGTGAGAAACAAAGTCGTACAACTCTTCACCAAAATGAGAGTTGTGTAAATGATGACAATTGTGGGGTGAACTATACCTTTAATCATCCTATAATCATAAAACCAAACACTGCCACCCATCAACACCGCTAAACTCAACAGTATCAATGATCTCATACTAAAAACCTTTGCCATTATCCCAGAATAGACACTATAACCAATTTTTCAAACTTATCACTAAGCACAGATGTCCAAACACTGTTATTGTCCTCAGTTAAACCAGGTAAACTAAAAATCAGTCACAAAGCCCAATAAAGTGGCCCGTTAACACTTTATACACTTATATATATAGACTTTATTTTGGAATAAAAACCATCAATTATCTCAGACCAAAAAGCTGCCCATTGTTTTTACCTGCTGTCTGAAAGTAAGGACTGCTATCTGATATTCTCTCTGACTACTGACTGCTGTCTATTCTGATCTCAGACTACTGATGTATACAGATACACTGCTGTTTATAGTTTGTGCCTTGGCCTTTTAGTACACCAGTCCCTCTCTGCCGGTCATTACGTTCTCTTTGTCATGAATCATGAACCTGCCATCATTTTGCTTTTTAGGCCATCCATAATTGTTTTGCTCTCAGTGGTATCAGCGAAGCATCTGTTCATTTTCCTAGGACCTCTTCGGTTGTGCATTTTCCTTTGTAAAGACCCAACAAATTATGTTTTTGTTCTCTTCTTTTTGGTTTCTGATGAAATGATTTCACACTAGTGGCCTTCTAAGCTCTTATATTCATTCCAGTTTTTGAATAATAATCTTTATTTACATTCTGGTCAAGGCCAGTTTTAATAGTTTAATTTGATGAGATAATATGCAAATGTTATGACGAACTTGATTTTTTATGTTAAATCTTCAAATTGCACCAGTTATTAATAAAGATATATTAAAATATGTGCTGCAGTTTGTTCTTGTTTAATTACAAGTTCTCAATCATGACTTTGTATAGAGATGCATATGCTGTTTAGTCAGTGTTGTTGGGAAATGTTACATTTCTAAGTAAGTAGTAGTTAGAGTTTAGAATAAAAAGCAACTAGTTATGCTACATTATTACTTATTATTAAATGTAAGATTTAATATTGCGTAAACATATATAATACCATCCAAACATGTAATATGTGTCACATTGTGAAGATACAGTATATTTAAATTTATTTGAAACATCATTTATTCCCACGATGCAACAATGAATTGTCAGCCAGGCTTCAGTTCCACAGGATCTTTCAGAAATCATTCATGCAGATTTGCTAAAAATATTACAAATAACTTCTTAATATATTTGTAGGAACTGTGATAAAATATTTTTTTTCATAAATAGAAAGTAAAATTAATTTATTTGAAACCGAAAAACTTTTTAAATGTCTTCACTGAACAAATAAATATTAGAGATAAAAAACTTGCTTTTTAGTCAAAAGCAATGTTTTTTAAAGTACAGTAAAACCTTTTATTAATGGACTGGTTTCTTACAAACACCCAGTTTTGTGCTTGACAAGACATTGACTGATGAACTTGAGTTGTGTGGATTGCATTATTGTGATGTACTGTTCACCATACATCTTGAATATGAGTTTATGTACATCTTAGATGGCCTGAGGGTGAGTAAACTTTTACCAAATGTTCATTCTTTTGTGAAGTAGTGAAATATAGTAATCATTAACTGAATGGTATTGTATATGCTGATATAGAGTAGGCTATATTAGATTTTTTGTTTGAAATATCCCTTTAATTACCTTTCCAAACTTCTGTTATTACTCGGCAGTAATTCTTAGAATTACTGTATATCAATAATAATAAATGATAAAACTGGCCCACTAGATTGGCTTAATTTAGAACAGGATGAATGTACCCCTTATAATCTTGGCACTGTGATTCTGTTACATCTATGCCAGGCTCCACCCTCACTTATTCCAAAAAGCCCACACGCTGCATCCGAAATCGCATACTGTTTAAGTAGGTACTACATTTAAAATTGAACGTACTACTCGATCGTTAAAACAGTAGGTACTGTATAGTATGAATGTGGGTAGTGTGAATGGAATTCGGACGTACTACATCCGCCATATTAATGTTGTCACGTGTCACGCGTCGTCACAATAGCGCGAAAATTTTACCTTTCAATAAGTCATCCGTTTATTTAGATTGTGTTAAACAAGTGTAATTTAATCACAATAAACAATGTTTTTTTCCTAAGGTGCTTACACAACCAATGAGCCACATCTGACGCCTCCTCTCCCGGAGCCTTATGGGAGAGAAAAGTGTCCATGGTATGCCTACTATAAAATTTGTCCGAAAGCAGTAGGTCATCTTCTTCATTCATACTTCTTGCCTACTGAATTTCGAATGCTATGAATTCGGACATACTACTCGCCTCGCATACTGTTTTCCGCATACTATATACTGTAGTAGGGAAGTAAGAGATTTCGGACGCGGCAACAGTCACCTATGCTCACTATCTTTAGCTTCACCTGTCATCACCACCTGTCCCTAATAAGACCTCATCAGCACGCACACAAGAGCACACACCACACTGCACTCCTGGTCCATGCTCGTTTATGGATGAAGTGGACTTATCTCTAGCAAGATCGATATCCTTGACATACTAACCTGTATATGTACTTACCTGAACCTTCTCCTCGTCTCCTTGCAGTCTCTTTGTTTCTCCCAGGCTCCCGTGTATCCCTCCAGTGTGTGTGTGGTGTGTGGCTATTGCTCCTCTCCCCGTGTCTCCATTGCTCCATTGGGATCTCCTCCGCTCCTGTATACCTGTGAATACAAACCAAGGATCATTGAACTTCCTATTTCAAGTTTATTGAACTGTTTACTGTCTAATACTCATCTCCGTGGATTCTTCTGTTTAGTCCATCTGCACTATAAATAAAGACACTATATTTTACATCAAGATGGTACTTTTGTGTCTTTTGAAAAGATTCAGGAAAAATATAAACTTCACAGAAGTAATTTTTTTAGGTTTCTGCAAGTCAGGAAATATGTACATTAACCCTTCTCATCTCGATACCTGTCTTTAGGACTATTTTGGTAAGGAGAAAAGTATTTCTTGCATATACAACACATTGCAATTACCTGAAACATCTTCAATCAAAAGTTTGTGGGAGGAAGATTTCGAATGAGATATGGGCAGATGGTCGGGACGAAATTAACAGGTGTTGTATAAATTCCAGGAACTGTCTCATTCAGTTCAAAATACTGCATAGGTTACATTATTCTAAAACAAAACTATCCAGAATAATTCAGTGTCTCACCAAAATGTGACAAATGTAAAATGCATCATGTCCAACTCTTCAGGATTTCTGGTGTAAGATTTTCGGTTTTGTCTCTGAAATCACTGGTCATCCTATTGGACCTGATGAGTTCCTAATTGTGTTTGGAGTTTCGATGATCTTGGCTTGTCCATGTCTCAAAAGCAGTTCCTCTCCTATAGTCCTTTAATAGCTAAATTTTCCATTTACGGAACAAGAGACATGAGTTTGGCAAAATATGGACATCATTTATAAGGTATTTAGAGGGGAGAGACAAAACAGATTCACAGGAAGGGCTTCTTGATAATCTGAGTAACAACTAGATCCAATTCCCAATTGACAGTTCTGTTTCCCCTTAGTACGTAACTGATGGAAGTGGGCAGGAGGAATGGATTTGTTTTTTGGTTTTTTGAAGGAATACCCCATGTCTAAGTTGTACTATAGGTACTTGTTACATGTCTGTGTTACTGTAATATTTAGCTTATATATGCCTGTATAGTTAGACCAAAATAACTGTATTCATGTGGCAGGTGTTCATATTACACCCTCAATACTGCAGAAGAATTGTTTAAATCCGTATGCATGATGAAAAAAAAGATTTGATTTTGTTATACATTCTGTGTTATATATATATTTCTCCAATAATAATAAAAATATAATATCCCTTTAATCATACCTTAAAAACAGTAACTGAAATGAAATTGCTTGATTTTAATGATTCCCAGCTGAACCAACATTTCGCATTTCCTGGTCACCAAAAGAGCCTGCAGCAGAGTTCAGAGTTCAGTAAAGTCACAATAGCAGAGTATAGCTGGAAATATTGTGCTGAACACAAGTAGAGGGGTTGTTGTGGAAATGGCCCTCTGCCTAGTTCTTGGTCTCCAGGACAACAAAGTTTCCCAGACCTCGTGCTGTCCCAGAAACCATACGCTGGCAAACAGAACCTGCACGAGAGTGTACATGCAGGACTTGAGATTTACGTATTTTAAGTAAGGCTAAAGATGTTGACCATATGGCTTTTTGGACAGCTATCTGCAAGAGAAAAGAAGTTATTCTATAATTGTGCCTAATACATTGAAAATTGGCTTTTGGGGATGGTAGAAACACATCTATCAAATAGAGTTTGTATAACTGTGTTACAGTCAGCGAGAGGGAGAGAATCTATATCTGTGAGAGTTTCTTTGTGTGTGAGAGAGAAAGATTCTATATCTGTGAGAGTTTCTGTGTGTGTGTGTGTGTGTGTTGGGCTGAGAGCAGGTCCTCTGTGTTTGCCAGCTGAGCTCAGGTGACACACTGGAGGGCTATTACAGCCTGTTGCCCTCTCCGGGGACCATGATGCCCTGCTGGTTCTGTGTGTGAGTGTGTGAGAGACAGCGGACAGCGAGCAGACGGCTGTCTGTGTCCTGCAGTGTCTGTGTCTCTCTTCTGCAGGTGAGCATGGCTTTTTTTTAATTGTTTAGTTCACACTTTTCTTCATGCACTCTGTGTTTCAGCTCTCACTGGCACTGACACAAAGTGAACTTTCATGATGTTTATGCTTCTTTTTAAATTATTATTAATTTTATTGAATTACTAGTATTGTTTTAAATGTTTTGTTTGTAGTGTAATCTGATATATCATTCTGTCATTGGAAATTTTAACATGTGCATATCTCTTAATAATATTTTTGTCATTGACTTTTTAAGTATTTATCTGTTTATGCAAGTACATATTTGTTGACTTTTTAAATGTCCATCATTTCACTGGCGGTAATTGTCAGCCATGTTGAATATGCATAGCCACATTAAATAAATTAAATAACAAGGATGAAAAAAAGAAACTTATTATTAAAATTATTAACTAAATTATTAACTTAACTTAATTATTAACTAAAAAATATTTCCCCCTCTCTTTATCTGTTCATTTTCTTTCTCTATTTGCATTGGACTTGCATCAGGCATCTTTAGACAAAATCAGAAGGCTGACTGAACTGAACTGTAGCTATTCCAGACCAGCGCTAAAAGGATTTTTGTAGCTAAATTTCTCTAGAGGATTGAGCTGGTGCTGTTGTGATGCTACTAATGAAGTCTTTCATTTTTAATGATATTTGTTCAGCAGTGAAAGACTCGGTTTAACTAGTGAACATCATGATCTGTGTAGAGAGCTAGAGAAGTTAAGCTAATCGAGTTTGCAGTGACTGATCCACTCTCTGTGGAGATTAATTTGAAGTGTGAAATCTGTCACACTTAGCGAACATGTCCACACCAGAGAGGAAAAAACTCTATATTTATTTGTAGATTTAATCAAATAAAAGCAGCCCTGGAAAGCATAATGTACGGTGTGATTTTTTAATGAAAACATTATTATTAAAAAAAATATTTTCATGTACTGTAGAATATTGATTGTCTTAACATATTCTGTGCATAATTTACAGCTATTATGTGTATGATGCTGAGTGTTTGATGTTTTTATAAGTCAAACCGAGAATTTATTTTAATTAACTGGTTATTTATTTAGATGTAATAGTTTTTTACTGTTTTCTTATTAGACATAACAATAACAATACTACTTAAAAGTTAAAGACAAATAATGCCCATAAAAGGGAAAATATTGTACCTTAATAATGTAATTAATAAAAATAATAATAATCATAATAATTATTATTATTAACCAGCATTAAATAATCAAAGGCATTTTATTTATTTATTTTAATTTATATTTATTTTAATCTATATATAT
>JAUCMT010000051.1:12096600-12118894 GCA_032357475.1 Enteromius thamalakanensis
TATAATGTTGATTCAACAATAGTATCGGATCGGTATCGGGTATCGGCAGATATACAAAGCCCAGGGATCGGTATCGGGACTGAAAAAGTTGGATCGGTGCATCCCTAGTTCATATCCAGCACTCTGCCATTTATATTTAAAAAAAAATATTATTATTGGCATGTTTTCTTGAACAAACGCGATGAAAAGAGCGCATTGTTATATTTCACAGGAAAATTATTTGTTACATAAGAACAGCGAGTGCTCTGATTGTTCTTTAGCAAGCTCTGAAGACGCTCATCTGGCAGCTCTCTTCCTAAAATAGTACACACTGTCTCCATTGATTCAGGAGAAGATGCTAGACGCGCTCATCCTGTTCTCAGAAAGCCATAAAGCACTGAAGAACATCAGTGAAATGCAAACTTATAAGCACAAGGCTGTCTCTCTTGTCTTTTGACAGATCACTGACCCTACACACTGTGACAGATTGACATTTTCCCTCTGAGTAACTCCACTAATCCATCTAACACACACACGTAGCCTTCTGTCTCTGACTGTGACCTTGTCAACACTTGTCGGCCCTCCCGCAGACGCCAGATGCAGCCCAGCATCTCCTCTCGCATCCTCACAGAATGTCAGTCAAGGTCCAGGGGAAGTTATTGTAAGCAAAATGAGTCCACGTGACCTGGCATGCATGTGATTTAGGGCGTTAGAGAGATTTAACTGAATGGCAAGTCATCACAGGTGGCCAGAGCCTTTAAACAGAGAAGCAGACTCCTGGATATTGTAGCACAAGGTGTACAGAACACAAAGCCCTTCCCTTTGTCTCAAAGCGCAGCAGTCTTAGAAGAGAAGGTGATTAGACTGTTTCAGATCTAAAATGACAGAAAAGAACTCCACATCCCTAAAGACTGGACTTTGATTGATTTTAATGTTTTGTTTGATTTTATGCTTCACAGAAATTGTTTATTTTGGTTAAAAATACAGTAAAAACATTTAATTGCGAAATATGTTACAGTATAAAACAACACTTTTATATTTGAATGCACTGTATTTTAAAATGGAGCTTATTCCTGTGACGTAAAGGTAAATTTTCAACATCATCAGTCTTTAGTGTCACATGATCTTTCAGAAATCATTCAAATGTGATGATTTGCTGCTCAAGCAACATTTGGTATCAATGTTGTGCGTACAGATACCAAACGTTTGAACAGAACTATGTAAATGTGCTGTTACCTATGTTCAGTAAAACGCTTGATTTTCTTTTTTATTCTTTGTCGGAAGAAAACACAGGGTGCGAAGCTAGTTTGGTTGCATTAACAAAGGCACTCGCCCTCTGGTATCCTAGCAACGTAGGGAGTGATGCGCTAACAGCCAATCATGTAACAGTATCACATTAGTTGCACCATATCGTTGTCTCAGACCACCGTGGAATCTGCATCAGTGCCTAAATGGTAGAATCTAAAAGCTACACAGATATAACGGAGGCAGTGGCATTGTTAACTTTATAATTATTTGGGTTTTCTATGGTTGTTGACATTTCTGTCTTAATAACTGAGTGGATTATGATCAGAGGAAGGGTAAGTTTACAATAGGTCATAAAAATATCAATAATTATCGATATCGACCGATATGAAACACTGATATCGCGATACAGTTTTCAGCCATATCCCAGCCCTAATTCTTCACCCTTAATATGCAATATATGAGCTGCGATGGCCCATTCTAGTTGGATTCGCCCGCTTTTCTTGATCCAAGTAATTCACAGTGGATACTCAACATCCTTGAAAATCCTGTTGTACTAGGAAATGAGTCACGTTACAGCAGTAAAATCAGCTTCCAATGCGGTTTCATCTCTTTAAGTATGCCCAAAGGGACTATGTGCTTTTAATATGTTGGCCAAACATTCATATCTGCATTCGCATGCCTGTTCTGCAGTAACACATTTGATCCCGGATGGAGAACAGCTCCGGGGACACACAACCTTTATTTCAGCAACACCAAGCTTCAGTAAGCCACCCAGCGCCATCATAAGTGTGACATAAGCCTGCGCAATGCCCTTCCTGAAACGGTTGCATGCATTGACCTTCATGATGGCCACAGAGAGTTAATCCATGAATTAAACATGAGCTCATCTGAATTCGGTTAACAAGGACAATGGGGGTTTGGTGGCGGTTATTAGGCGGGATGTTGAACATCAATTCTCTGTCTTTGTTTTTCTCTCTGTGTGCCCTGTTTACTGTAATTCTGTATTCATGAGCATTTGGCATGCTGAGCCATGTTCCCTGTTGGTCAATAAGTCAGTGGTGACCGTAATGATGCGCTAATCCATATCTGCCCTGTCTCTCTCTCTGCAGTGACGGGCAGCTGTCAGGTTTGAGGATGGATGAGTTACAGGATGTGCAGTTGACTGAGATCAAACCCCTCTTGACAGACAAGGTGAGTTCACACATGTTTGTCTGATTGTGAACGCCAGTGCTTCCCCTCTCTGTCTTCAACTATCTCAACTGCAGTTCTCTTGCTCTGACTCGATCCCGGGCTCCTCAAGGCTCTTGTCTCAGGGCCCGTTACCCTTGGATACCGAGCTGTACCGGAGCAGTGAGATGATGTGTAATGTCATCAGGTCCTAATCTTACAGCCGCTGGTATCACCAGCATCAAACAGAGCCTGAAATGAGCAGCTGTTAGAAAATCCGCAAGAATGAGAGCTTATTTATGCATACTTCCTTTTTTTAAAAATGTGATTTTTTTTTTTTGCAGCATATACTCCAAGGAAAAAATATGCATTAAAAGTTCTGAAGGGAGAAACAAATAAATATTCCTCATAAACCCGAGTTCATTCAATCCAATATGTGTTCTTGAAACATTGAAAGAATATAAAATGGAAATTTTTAGTATGGAAATAAAAGGCTTTTTATTTGCTAGTATAAACTATCATTCAGATGACCGAAGCCATGTGGATTTATGTTTTCAGCAAAGTTTTTAACATGCATGTTGAAATCATACAACTAAACAAACCTGCTCTATAATAGATGTTTAAATGTTTCTTTAAAAAGACCATGTGTGTTTTGTGACTCCTCCTGGTGGTCACTCCACTGCTTGATCAGCAGTGTCATTCAGTTAAGCAGAAATAAACTGAAAATCTGTCCTCCAGAATACTCTGATGTTTACAAAAACATAGTATTAAGACAGTATTATTTATTGAGACCACAAGTGCAAACCAAAGTTGAATACGCTTGTTAATCACATACAAAATAAAAGTTTTTGTTTATGTTTTATGTAAATAAACGTTATTTTGGATGCAATTAAGCATGATTAATCAGCACTAGTCTGCACATACAAAGTTCAGATACAGAAGTGAATTCTCCAAAAACTACAGCAAATTACAAAACATGCTCTCTCTGGAAATTACACACAAAGTAGCTTTGAATTCGTAATCTTAAAAATGTCTACAGTTTGTTTTTTATTTATCTTCTGCTTTTGAAATAATTAATTTTGGTTAAGCCAACACTCAAACTCGAGCTATATTATCTCACAGCACATTCATTAGTTCTTTCTGTAACTGATCCTAATTGATTTAATGCCAGATATAACATGGGCCGCTGTGTCTTGCATGACCGCACATGCTTAATCCTTCCAGCTGATCTCTTTTTCTCTCTCTCCACACAGAATGGACAGAATTTCCAGGACTTTGATTGTCAGGTAAGAGTCTCTTGTGGTCATTAGGCCTTTGTTTACTGCGTATGACCTCCTGAAGCATTCACCCGCAGTCATTAATCTACTCTTCCTGTGCCGCTGGTTTATGTCCCAGTGCTGTGTGATGGTGAAAGATTCTTGACCTGTACTTCACTGTTGAGCGGTGAAATTCACTCGGCTGTCTCTTTGTTGTGCTGTGGGTGTGTGGGAGGGTTTGTGGGTGGTGAGGAGAGCAAGTCGTGTACACAACGGTGTTACTTGCTGAAGAGCAAGATTTGACTCGGGGATGTAAGCACACTTCATTATCATTAGGTGTGGGCGATATGGAAAAAATATCATATCATGATTTTTTCTGGGGAAATCACGATTTTTATCCCGATTCTTTTTCAAGTTGTATTTTGCAAATTATAGAGGTAGGTGTGGGCGATATGGGAAAAATATCATAATACGATTTTTTTAAATATCATGTTTATATCATGATTCTTTGTCATTGATTTTACTATTTTGCTTGTAGTCTGAGCAGTACAAACAAACTAATTGGCCTTTTTTTAAAACAAACCCTTTCAAGGTAACAAAGTATAACATAAAATGAGCAAAGATAAAAACTGTTGTCATGTTATCTTTGTTATTGGAATAGATACACAATACAAATAAACATATGAATAAAACAAACAGTGCTTCTATGTTTCAGGAAGAGTAGGTGTATTCAGTACTGAAAGGTGAAACACTATATACTTCTACACTACATCCATCATTTACTCACTCTCAGCTCGTTTTTATCTGAACGAGTTTCTTTTTTCTTTTGAACACTTTATTAAATTCAATGAGGACCAGCTACTGTTTGGTTACTCAAAATATCTTATTTTGTGTTTGGTGCTAGAAAGAATTGGGACAACGTGTGAGTGAGTAAATAATGACACAATTATAATTTCTGTGTAAACAATCCCTTTAATGACAAGCAGCGCATGTTTAGTTCTGTCCCTTTAAGAGCTGCAGCATCTTATATACTGACAGGTTTTCTCTTAATTGTTTGCTTTCACTTTAGAGACTTTAAAGTTATTTGTTGAAGTTCAGTTGAAAAAAAAAAAAGTAATACTGTTTAATGTCAGATAATAAACACACTCTAGTTCACTATATGTACTTGTTCATGTTTTATTTATCTAAAGCACAGCATAAAGTAATTCTGTCAATTAATAAAGGGCTAGTAGTATCTACAGCTGTATATACAGATACACACCCAGGTATAAGATCAGTACTCGGTATCGGCTGATACCCTGAGCCCAAGTATCCGAATCGGAGGGGAAAAATGGTATCGTCTCTGCAAGCAACTGTTTAACGCTGTGTGTTTTTGACAGTATTACCACAATCACATGTGATAAATATCTTAGTTCAGTTATTAGGCGCTATTTGACAAGCTTTTAGTGCACGCGCGCTTCAGGTGTACGTGCTGGAAAAGCACATCAGGACAGCACACATATGAAATGTTTAAAGTGAATAATGTGCTTCTGTGATTGTGAATAAGTGCGGTGTGCGGTAAGTGTAATTCTACCACTGAGTTAACACTGATGTGAATGTTGGACAACATATTGAGATGATCAAATAACACAATACTACCGATATTCCTTAAAAAGCAGATCGTGGAGAATTTATCATACATTTATTCTCTATTATTTCTATCCACTTCAGTAACGGTCATTCAGTGATTTTATATATGACATTTTATTTGTAGTATGCATTCAGCGCATTTAACGGCCCATTTCAGTCAATTGTGTTTGTTATCCTGCCTTAGGCCCTGCTAGTCTCTTCCAGACCACAGCACATTTCTTTCTCTTCATTATTCAGTGTCCTCTCCATTCTCCTTTGTCTCAGACCTGATCAGATTGACATCTGATCCTCAGCAGTTATAGGGCAGTTATAGTCCAATTTCAAATACTATTAAGAGACATGAGGAATTTCTCAAGACAAGGATCCCTTTTTAAGAGGAGGTTAAGCCATTTAACTCATTTGATTTTCCAGTGTCTCATAGATTCCAGAAAACTGCCTGTGTTCAGAAAACATGCTAAATAACAGGCGACATTTACTGCCATTAAAAAAAAAACATTAGATCAGCAGGACCTTTTGCTCAAGTTTCCATTTATTTCATCAAAAATAGAGAAAACGGTAAACTTTTGCAATATTACAATTTAAAGCAACGTTTTCTAATAATATTGTATTATATTATTATATGAAGTGTATTTTTTTTTCCTGTTACGCAAAGCTACGTTTTCATCAGCCATTACTTCAGTCATCAGTGTGATCGTTGAAGTCATTCTCATTTATCAATATGCTGATTTTTTTTATTTTTTTGTATTGATGTTGGAAACAGTTGTTACGTAAATTTTATCTTATTTTTTTGGGACATGTGATACTTTCTTTGATTAGAATTAGTAATAGAAATACATGTTTTATTGTGGCCATTTGCTAAAATCATTTAAGTTTAATTGTAATCAAGTAATTAAAAATAAAGTAAATTTTTGGGATCCTCTGCCATTCCATTTTTATAATATATTATAATATAATATAATTTATACTGATCCACAGCATAATGTATATTAGTTGTCACTTTATGACTGTTTTCCTTGATATTTTGCTTATAAAACATTTTTGTATTTATTTAATTTTATGTATTAAGTTTTTATTTAAAATATTATAATATAAAAATATATCTTTTTTTTTTTTTTTTGAAGTCTGTACACCTGTAGTAATTCCCCTTAACAGTTCGGTTTCAGAATTCACGTCTTCAGCTCCTGAAGTATTAAAACGGCTCATTTGTCTGTACCCTGTAGGTTCGGTCTGTACCCTTTAGTGAAGCTCATTTAGAGTATTTTTAGAGTGCTGTAAATTACACAGTAATTTATCTTAATGTGTGGATGCTCACAGGTTTAAATATATCCTCAGTCGGCAGGTTTGTCAGCTGGTTGAATGGTTCTGCGTCTCAGGCGAGAATTACATCACTACACGTTCACACACCTAAAAGGAAGCTTTGTACATTTAGTAGTCGTACGAATAAAGTATGAACAAGAGAATGGAGTCATGAACTCTAGTGATTTTACATTTGATATTTGCCTTTTTGTGTTGCATGGTAAAAGTTGTTGTGCGTTTGTCCCCCGTTCCTTTCTATTGGATTTCTACTAGAGCTGGTAACTATGCAACGAGGGGACATGAACTCTTACATAACGTAACGTCTCTGAACTCCTGCAAAGGGAGAAAGAGGAAACTTCTATATGAGTGGACTAGATAAAGAAACTAAATAACTGCCTGAGGAGTCTAGCCTTAATGGTTCATTGAAGCCCCATAATGCCTGATGACATTACTGTATTTTTTTACAAGGTTTTTTTTACGTTTATAGTTCTCTGCATGCTAATGTCATTAGGCTGAGCAGTTGCTATGGTAACAGTGTGTGGATGATGTAAGCTGACACCTGTTGTGCTCCTCCTGAAGAGGGCAGTCTAAATACATATAACACTCAAGCTGTTCTCTAAACTCGGTTTGGTTTGTTCTGCATGTTCCAGATGTATTTATTATTTATTAAATGAGTAACTTTAGTTAAATGATGCTGTTTAGTTTTTCTCTCTTGGTGTCTGGCTGATTACAGTGAGATGGTGCAGCGCTGCTTCTGTAGGGTATGGCATTGGGTCAGATGGCACACGGGGCAGCGGATGTGTTTATTCAGGCATGACGCTCACTCTGCCGGAAAAAAGTCAGACACAAGGGATGACCATTTACTCTCATTACGATCAAATTAGCTGTATGCAATGTTTTATTTTTACTCCCTCTATTGCTTGTAAACACACAAACACATTTACATGGTACAGAGTTCATCTCTAGCCACAATTATGTAATTCATAAAGCTGGTGATTATTAAGTATTGTAGAGTGCACGTTGTGCTTTTTTTCACTTCATAACTTGTCGTCTTATTTTATGTTTTGTAAATTTTCATAATAACGTTTTTTACTTTTAGGGTTGCACAATTTATTTATTTTGTCAATTACCATTGGCTTCCATTTATATTTATTATATTTTATTTTTTACTTTATTTTATATTTTATTTTGTATCCTACCTAATTTGTTTTTATATTGCAGCACGATTAAGATTAAGCAGCCCTAAAGTCTCTTAAAGTTTAATATTTTCTATATTTATATTCTATTAATACTTTTACTTTGAATACAGACTAGCCCAAGTCAACGTTTTGCTAAAATACACAGTACTCATATAAGTAATACATATGTATATACACACACACGCATAAAAAAAACTTCACAATAAGGTGTAATTTGTAGGGGTGTGACGAGACACATGATAAAATACATTGGGAAAAATAGAATTTTATTTGACAAAAACATTTAAAAAATAATCTACTTTTTGGAATTAAACCATTTTAATGAATTACATGCAGTAATAAACATGTAAACACTGCAAAATATTTTGCCTCAAACTGACAGGCAAGTAATTACACAAAGTATAAGTCAAGTCCGTGTACTACAGAAGAATGCTGAAAGAGTGCCACTCAAGTAGGTAGTGTTGCGCATGTGTCGAGCTCGTCTGCGATTGAGTATACTTTGAAAGCTTTGTGGATGCAGCGGTGCGAGAGACGGAACAGAACACAGAAAGTGTAGTATACCCGGGACGTGATGGTGTCCATCAGCGTTGGGGTCAATTCAGGAATTAACTCAACAATTCCAATTCAAAGAAGGAAATGGAATTGGAATTAAACAATTAAAGGAAACAGAATTGGAATTGAATTGGAATTACAGGAAGCAGAATTCAATTCAGGAAGAATTCCACTGAATTATGTGCTCAATTATTGATGAGCATTTACTTTTAAAGACATATATTTGAACTTTATGTTGATTTACAAATATCAAGCAATGTAAGAAATAGAGTTGATCAAATGCAAGTAAATAAAAATGAGAAAAGTACATAATGAATTAATAATTGAATGACAGAGGTCATACATTTTTTGAATATATTCAATATATGATTACCAAATGTTTTGTTCTTGATTTAAACTTTATTATTAATTCAATTACATGGTGAACAGGTAAGATCAAAAGTCTCCACACTGCTCAGTGTTCATGTGTTTCTACACTGATGCATTTGATTTGTTTATGTTAAAGTTACGTAATCGCAATTCATCATGTAATTGACTTGCATAATGAAATAAATAAAAAATAAATAAATATAAATAAAATAAATGCTGAGCAATAAATTCATCCTGAATTGAATTCCACTTCCTGTAATTCTAATTCAATTGCAATTCCATTTCCTGTCAGCTGCATGCAGTTTCAATTCCAATTCCATTCCAGGAAGTGAATTGGAATTTACCATTCATTCTAAATGTAATTCTTGAACGACCCCCACCCTGGTATAAAAGCTATAAAAACAAGAATAGAACCAGTATGAATACTTTGAGCACGGCCAATAAGGTTCCCAAATCCTGGTTTGGAACGGCTTTCCATTTTCCACCATTGAGAAAATACTGCATTCCCTTCAGAGCACTCTGCAATAACTGAAACAGAAACAATGGAAAATGACATAAATGTCGATTAACTAAACTTTTACAGGTCTGGAACGACATGGTGGTAAGTGATTAATGACAAAATGTTCATTTCGGGGTGAAGTAACGCAGAAATTGGTGCGATTGTGAGTTTCACGTGAATGAGAAAAAGTTCCCAGTGCAAATTCTGCTCAAGTTTAAGCTGCAGATTCACACTGACCAACATGAAGGTGTACGGTTTGAACTGGGCGTCATACGTTACCACACTGATGACAACAGAAAGTGGACATCATCTAACTTTAGCTAGTGTGACCTCATCTTAACTTGGCATCAGATAAACATGCAGTACTGACTGTACAGAAGATGATGTCCTCCACATCAGGTGGTTTGGGTGACTGTAGTGTCTGCAGGACGATTCCATAGCATACACCTTTATATGGCTCCTCTAAATATGGCTGACCAGGAACACTAGTACACAAAAAAAGTGACGTTTAATTCTAAAAGGCCATTCTCACCAAGGACAAACTAAACTTCTATATTGTAAAAAGACATTAAATAGCAGCAAAGACTGGGCATGGCTCACCTGAGACACAGATTGGCTAAGCAATGCACAGCAGAACGACGTAACTCTATGTCAGGCTGGCTAGGGTCACCGTAGTTTACCAAAATACCACTTGGACCAAGGAGCTCTGGAAGATGCTGGAGAGGATTCAAAGTTCTGGGGATTAGATTCTAAACATTATACAAGAGTGAGAGTTGCCAGATCTGGAATTCTTACTCTGTGACATCTGGATCCATTGCCATACACTAGCGACGAGAGAGCAAGCAACACTTCTGGGTGAGTCCATGAGCTGCATGTGCATAGAGCGCGTGAGCAGTATGATACCAGAACATCAAGCGTATGCTCATCCACTATAACCTGTAAGCATGAACAAAAAGTAAAAAACAATGTCCCTTGATTTATTTGCATGTTCAATATAAGGCCACACTGTAAGTACCTGTAGCTGGTTTAGAAGTTGATGAATCATTTGGCACAGTTTGATGATAAGATGCTCTTGGCTGAGAGGAACCAGACGGCTTGCATGAATAAGAATCTCGCACACAACCTATGAAAGATGGCAGGTTAGACAACTACTACTACTAAATTATGCCCCTATTAATTTTGGCATATATATGTAAACATTACATGAATGCATACAGTAATTCGTTTTTTAATGTTTTGTTCACCAAGGTTGCATTACTTTATTTGAAAAAAAAAAAAAAAAAACAATACAGTAAAAACAAAATATTAATAATCTATATAATATCAAGATTGAAACGTTTTTGCTGCTTATTTTAATTTTTCGGGTGGGAATCAGGATACACTACCATTCAAAACTTGTATGCAAGATTAAAAAACCCTTCTTTTATTCACAAGGGATCACTGAGGATCTCATCCTGGTACCTAATGGCAGTCAGGCTACCTCTGGCGAGCACAAGGAGGGCTAAAGAAATGCCACACCATTACTGACCCACTGCCAAACCGGTCATGCTGGAGGATGTTGCAGCCAGCAGAACGTTCTCCACGGCGTCTCCAGACTCACGTGTGCTCAGTGTTAACCTGCTTTCATCTGTGAGGAGCACAGGGCACCAGTGGTGAATTCGACAATCTTGGTGTTTTCTGGCAAATGCCAAACGTACTGCACGGTGTTGGGCTGCAAGAACAACCCCCACCTGTGGACGTCAGGCCCTCATACCACCCTCATGGAGTCCATTTCTGACCATTTGAGCGGACACATGCACATTTGTGGTCTGCTGGAGGTCATTTTGCACAAAGGCAGAGGTAGCAGAGTGTTGTTGCCCTCCTATAGCCTCCTCCACGTCTCCAGATGTACTATCCTGTCTCCTGGTAGCGCCTCCAGGCTCTGGACACTACGCTGACAGACACAGCAAACCCTGCCACGGCTCAGCATCCTGGATGAGTGTTGTTTAAGTGTTCTCTTTATTGAGCAGTGTATTTCATAGTTAAGTCTTAACTTTTCATTTACTTGTATATTTATGTTGTTGCAGAAGTTCAGCTCATTTCTAATGTGCACGTTGGCCCTTGTTTTGCCTTTTCTGTTGTATATAGTAATACATTTTGGAATAATAATATTAACATGCTGTCTAGGTAACGTTAGTCTAGGAGATTGGCCGCTTGTCTTAAATTGACAGCTTTATAGAAAGCAGGACGAATCTGATCATACCTCTGGTTGAATGCTGTCATGGTTGCCGGTGTTGTAGTTTTCTGAGATGAGCTGGTCGAACAACAAATTGAGCTCAGTTTTCAGAGTCGCGCTGTCAGACGGTCTCAGTGATCGGAGTTTATTAAAACAGCGACTGATCTGATCCTGCGCCTGCGCGGAAGCGTCGAGCTCATGCTGTGCCTTTGATAGAGGGACAAACCTTGGTATTTTGGGAGAGGCCGACTGAAATCCTTGTGGGTTGCGATTAGAAGAAAAACCTAAGCTCGAATCAAAAAACGTTACCTTACCGGCCATCTTTACAGGGTCAAAATAGCGGCTTTACTATGGTAACCAGGAACCACGTCCGAGGTCAACCGGAAATGGCCGTTTTTAAAGTAAAAGTATTTTATAGTAGTAATTTTTTATCAGTTATTGTAAGGGACTTAATCATTAACTTTCTCATCAAATTTGAATAGGTTAATAATACTGTATGCTTACTTCTCATGGTAATAAAATTACAGTTTACAATGAGTATGAATCAATTACACGTATATACATGCCTATGACACGACCAATAACATCTTAAATATATTTAATGTTACATGTGTTTTTGTTCCGTTGCAGTAACTGTTCTTAGATAAAGAAAAAAAAATACTTATACATTATACATATACATATTTTAATAAAAAATAATAATATATATATTTTTAATTAAATTAAATTAAAAAAAATATATATTTATTAATATATTAAACTAAACATTTTATGATAGATAAAAATGTACGTTTAAATTATGGAGCAGATGTCTTTATTTTTCAAAACTTTTAGCAACGAAGCATTTCGAGAAACAACACAGTCTGGCGGCACCTGCTGGTTGTGTTCATGCAACCAAAACAGCCCAAACTTGGACAAGGACTAATTGCATTAAATAAGGAGGGTCTGAAAAAAATATTTTATTAATGCATAGAAGTACTTGTTTTGTGTGTTGTATAGGCAGGGCTTGGGCTTATGATATCACACCCTCCTCTCTTTTTTCTGTATTACAAACACACCCACTTACTAAAATTTATCATAAAAATACTAAAAGTACTAACTTAAAAAAATAGTTTTTTAATAATGCATCCTTTTTAGTATGTACTGCATGGTTAGAAACTTTTACATTATACATGATTTATTGATACTCCTAATCATTTTAAAAATACCCATTATTTTTTACTGTTTCAAATACCGCCTGGACATATATACAATTAATTATTTTGCTTTTTTAGCCACTCACAAACTCACTGGATTTTAGGAATGTAATGTTTAATGCATTTTATGTTGATATCAAAAAATGGAATATATTTTCTTTCTCTTTACTTTTTATATACTACTTTTAATTGTAAGTTTAAAACTAGTTTGATATAAAATTAAGTTGAAGTAAAAGTAATTTTAAAAAGTAAAAAACTACCTAGCTCTGGATGTCCGCTTTTTAAACCTTTAGGGGCGTTATATTGCCTATAATTTTATATATAGTATATTATATATAATTTTACTGTAAGTGTAATTGTAATAAGTTACAATTACTGAGAAAAAAATGAACCAAATTAAATTAGTTATTTATGAAAGTTTTAACAATTACAAAGGGGGTTACATCTGAATATTTTCATACACAAGCAGAATTGATTGTTTCATAAATTTCACTGACTGGTCTAAAAGATGAGATACAGGATACAGAATAGGATTATAAACACTATTTGGGTTTATGTATATTGTAAACCCAGTGTTTTTTTTTCTAAGCAGGACATTGATAAATGCTAGTGTTCTCTGTAATAGCTATCCAAAGATTTGATTATAAAAATCATATCATAGCTATTAAAACATTTCTTGTTATGCTTTTAAATCTGCATTGAACCTCAAAACATTTAAAAAGAAAAAGAGGTGTTTTTGTGGTGCAGGTGCTTTCAATTCAATTGTTGTACTTTATTCAAGTGATGCAAGAAGTCTGACAATAATCAGTGTTTAAATGTTTGAAAACATTAGAGATGTAGAAAAGTCATCAAATGTAATCAGTTACATGATTAAAGTAACTGAAATAGTTACGCTACTTAATACATCATAATCTGTAACCTATCACAGTTCCAAAGTAACCTTCCCAGCAGTGTATATACAGTACATATACACTAACATTCAAAAGTTTTAGAACAGTAAGATATTGAATGGTTTTTAAATATATATCTGCTCATCAAGGCTGTATTTATTAGATTAAATATCCAGGAAAAAACTGTAATATTAAAATAACTGTTTTCTGTGTGAATATATTTTAAAATGTAATTTATTCCTGCGATACAAAGCATCATTACTCAAGTCTTCAGTGTCACATGACCCTTTCAGTAATCATTTTAATATAATGATTTATTAATAGAATTATAAATGTTGGAAACAGTTGTGCAGCCAAGTATATTTTTTGGAACCTAAGCAGCTCAACTGTTTCCAACACTGATAATAAAACATCAGCATTTTATTATGATTTCTGAAAGGATCATGTGACACTGAAGACTGCAGTACTGTGTAAATATTTTAACATATACAGAAAACAGTTATTTTAAATTAAAATAATATTTCACAATATTAATTTTTTTTTCTGGATTTTGAATCTAATAAATGCAGCCTTGATGAGCAGAAGAAACATCTTTAAAAACATTAAATATCTTTCTGTTCTAAAACCTTTGAACGGTTGTGTGTGTGTGTGTGTGTGTGTGTGCGTGTGTATACAGTAGTCAACATATAAAGTGGATCAAAACCTTATATCAAAGTTGTCCTGAAACCTAAAACCAAAATGTGTTGTATTTAAATAACTTTTATTAACATCTTTGATCCACTCCAAATGTTGACTACTGTATACACACACACACACAATCTGTGTATTTAAAGCAATAGTTTTATATTTCGTCTTCATTTTGGCAAGTTGTCGTTCACAAGACTTGTAGTTCACATGTGAAGTCCTTTCCATGACTCCAGCCACCATCATCATTTTTGTTCCGATTTTCCTACACTTTTAATCAAAGTTTGTAATGTTGTGATTCAACTTGCAGCTGGTTAGATTGGTTCATAACCCTTTAAGAAAACACTGTAAAAACAATGAGTGTCAAAAGTATTTCAAATACTTGCACTCTGTACCACTTGTAACCACCCCAACTGGAAATATGGCAACACAGGAAAAAAATCTGTTTCTCAAAATATGTCACAGAGTCTTTAATAGAGATATACGCTTAGATTTGATCGTATTTCGATTTTCATGCAGGTTTTCAATTTATAAGTGTGGTGCAATCTACAGAAAGGAATGTCTCTCCTGACTGGCTACATCACTGCGTTTAGTCTGGCCACATCGTCCAACTCATCGCTGTATAAAATATTTAGAGTAGGACTGCCACACACCTAGGAGGGCTTTTGTATCATGACAAAGGAGTCTGCAAGGGGGCCCATTGACATGTTAAAGTATATACACTTTCATAAGAAGGGCAAAAACGGACGTAAAAGCACCAAAGCCTTCTGTAAACGTGCGTCCTTGAAATTCAAGAGGTACTGTATCCCATTAATGGCCCCTTGTTTCCAGACAGGCCTGCTCATTAGTAACTGAACTCAGCCTGCATTCTCATTACCTCAGCAAAAATGCACACAGCAAGAGCCCTTGTCTCCTGAGATAGTGAAGTATGTTAAATTCTTCAGCTACATTTCAGTAAGAGGCAAATGAAGACAATTGATCAGGTTACACTATAATGCAAAAAGAGGCACTGTAATTTAATTTTACAACTGATATTAGTAACAGTCATAAACTAGAAATGGAATGCAGAGAATCCTGTTTGCATCTATAATAATAATAAAAAAAAATTAACTTTATACCCAAAATATGTATGGACATATCATTCTTTAATATAATTTAAAGGCAGCGGTCAAAGCATTTTGTACAACTTCAGTGCAAAACAAATTTGGAAAAAACTAACAAAAATCATTTTGTTGCGTCAACTCGTGCAACTACGGAAAGCAAAAAAAGTTACTGTATTGCAACATATACAAATTAAATAATATACACGGTCCATGCATTTATGCACAGCCTCTATAGCAATATTCATGAATGTGTAAATGAGAGAATGTCAAGCCATCAGTGTGTCTCAGTCCAGGTTTGGAGATAATATCCAACTTTCATGATCGCCCGCGGCTCCCTCAGCCCGATTTGAAGAGCAGAATGGCCACTTGACCCAAGTAAAAGTAGATGAAATGCTTAGTCTCGTGTGTCACATAACTGCCAAAGTTCCTTCCCACGATACAATGCCATGTCGGATTATACTTCTTATCGAACTCCTGTTAAAACACAAGAACAGAAATGTATACTTTTACTAAGAGCAACAGTATTCTAGAAGGTCTGGGCTACAGCAACAGTACCTTATTAATGCATTTACATACTTAATGATAAGCATATTGCAAATGCATTCATATAATAATAATAATAATAATATACGCTCTTCATTAAAAATTAATATTGCATAATACATTTAGAGGGTTGGGGTAGTGAAACATTTAGCTAAGCATTAGTTTCAAAGTATTGAAGTGTGCTACAAAGTCAAAGTTTATGTATTTTTGTTTCCATTTCACAAAAACTTTTTAAAATTAAGCAATACCTAAAGAAATAGTTCAATCTTAGGCTATTTAAAATGCAGACATGTTTTCTCATTGCAACAGATTTGGAGAAATATAGTATGAATCCACCATTGGATCCTATGCAGTGAATGGGTGCCGTCAGAAAGCCAAACAACTGATAAAAAAATCCTTATTGCCAGTGGAAAACTGCATCTTTCCAAAAAAAATAAAAATTGAAAAACATTAATGCGTTTCAACTTCAACCATCTGATGTCCTCTTACATGAACATCCACCTCCATATTTTGTTTAGAACAGTGCTGTGTATACAGTAGTCAACAGCAAAACCTTTCATCAAAGTTGTCCTTAAATCAAAAACAATACCTATTCTTGTCTTAGGACAACTTTGATGAAAATTTTGATCCACTTCAAATGTTGACTACCGTGTGTGTGTATATAATATAATATGCGTGTGTATATATGTATATAAAAAAAAAAATGTATTAAAATGATTCTAAGACAAATGCATTTTTGTTTTAGGACAATTTTGAGAAAATATTCAATATACAACTATAACCTTTTTTTTCTTAAATATTTACATGCATGTTGGTAGGTGTATTTTTATATAATAAATATATACAAAGACATACATACATAATGGATAGTACCCTTTTTAACTGATTAATTGCTTTGGATATTTGGACTATTATTAATTCATTTACATGAACATTTATTATACAGAAATGGCTTCACCTTTAACACTGAGAAGCTGTGCCCGTGTGACCTGCAGACATATTGTGAGGAAACTACCTGAAAGACTTGATGGTTTAGTCAGCTTCGAGGCCTTTCCAGGTGTCTGTGTGCACGTGACACGCTACACGTCTGGCACCACAGAAATAAAAAACATTTGTTCAAATGGATGGATGGTGGGATGAGATGCATGAAAAGATGCACAGTACGACTGCTGTGGGGATATAATCCCTCAGCCATCCATCTCTCCTTCCCTTCACTGCCAGAGCCATTACTCAGACAGCCTAAGACCATGCAATAACCGTATGTATGAACATGACAACTGTGCTTGACTTCTGACTTATAATGACTCGAGGAAAACAGCGTAACACGAAAATGCTCATTTTGAGACATGTTTGTGCAACACACCACCCTCCTGTTTCAATGGCGAGACATGATAATAGTAAGATTACTGCAGCAGAAACTGTTGTGTGAGAACAATGAGTGAGACTTCTGCTGGTGTTTCTTCTGTCTGCCGGTTTGTAAACTTAAATTAAATTATATGATTAAACCTACTTGCTTTAGTTTATTTATCATCCCAGATTTGTTTGTTCTTGCGTAATGTAAATTATTAATTTAAGATGCCAAAATTCACTTGGATTACAAAAATGAACAAAATATATGAGTCAGACATGAATTATATATCAGTGCTGTCAAACGATTGATCACTGTTTTAAATAAAAAGTTTGGGATTTAATTTTTTAAATCTATAATCATGTTACAAAACATGAACTTGAATTGATTTACACTGGCCTTTTAAAACTTTATGGATTGTAGTTTTTTATGTGTGTGTATATATATATATGTATACACACACACACATATATATACAGTATATATAGTGTGGTCAATAAGTATTTGATTTTGCAAGTTCTCTTACTTAGAAACCATGGAGGGGTCTACAATTTTCAGCACAGGTGCATTTCCACTGTGAGAGACAGAATATAAAAAGAAAAATCCAGAAATCACATTGTATGATTTTGAACAATTTATTAATTACTGTGTCAAATAAGTATTTGATCACTTGCATATCAGCCAGATTTCTGACCCTTAAAGACTTGTTCTTTTCCCTTTTAATAGTCCAGCTACACTCTGCTAATGATTCTAAATTAGTAGCACCTGTTTGAGGTCGTTAGCTGTCATAAAGACACCTGTGCAGCCCACAATCAGACAAAGTCTAAGTAGCAACATGGGCAAAACAAAAGAGCAGTCAAAAGACACAAGAGACAAAATTGTAGACCTTCACAAAGCGGGAAAGGGCTACGGGGCAGTTGCCAAGCAGCTTGGTGAAAAAAGAACAATGTATTGTGTAACAGGCCATGTATTGTGACATATTGTGCAAAAACCTCCTTCCCTCAGTCAGAGCATTAAAGATTGGTCATGTCTGGGTCTCTTTTTACATGACAGTGACCCAAAGCACACAAAGTTCTTATTATGTTATTGTAATTATGATATTAATTATAAATGTAGTAAGAAACATTTTCATAATAACATTAATAATTTAATTGCCAGTAATTTTATCGTCATTGTAACCTTATCATTTACTGTCTCACTTTATACAAACATTCAAGTGCAATAAGAACTGTTACTTAATATTTATTGTTACTTTATATATATTTATATTTATTGGATATTTCTGCACTTTATGATTCAGTGCAACAAAACGGTCACACTGTCACTTTATATTAATATTTGTTTACATATTCATAAACATTTGTTTACATATTCATACATATTTTTTATGCACATTTCTTCTCTTATTTTTATTTACTATATTTCTTATATTCATATATGTCTTGAGCACTGATCAAGGAGCTGCTTTTCATCTCATTATATGTGTAAAAATATATGATGACAATAAAGGAATTCTATTCTATTCTATTCTTATACACAGTTTTGATCTTTTGGTCACATACTGTGGAGTCACCTCAGAGCCATGTGAGTGAGTTTCTGACCTTCTGCCTGCAGCAAAATTACACTTTAACTTCTGCAGGTGGTGTGGAGATGTAGATACAGTCAAGGTGAAACCTTCTGACCAAGCAGAGGAGCTCTGATCTCTGAGCGTTTCTTTCATCTGTTAGTCCACCTGCAGCGGTCAATCTTCTCTTCTCAGGCCGATCTGTTCTTCCCTCGGGACAGTGTTCTGGGAGGGTTCAGCCTGCTGTAGGGTGACTTGATGTTCACTTTGAAAACCCAGCACTGGCTTCAAAGCTGCAGGTAGATTGAAATGAGGTCATAGAATGAGTAAAACAACCCAGCACTTCTTTTCAACAGATCAACAGCTTTTGTTGTGTTTTCCAGCATGACTTCAGCCACCAGCAGAATCTCTTTAGTTTAATTAGAAAGCTCTTCACCAGGTAGATCAGATGATGTTTGAGGCAGAGAAGAAAATAATATATGATAAAAAAAATAGTGTTTCAGTTGGCGAAACCTCTGAGAGAAGAGGTTAGCATGCGCTGTAAAACAAAATACAACTTACACTTTTCTAACAAAAGAAAAAAAATTTTTTTTTGTAGTAGTCAGTTTTTGGTGTGTGCATATATATGTGTGTGTATTAATTGTATAATAATAATAATAATTATTATTATTATTATTGTTTATAATAACAACAACAATAATAATACATTATTATTATTATTATTATTATTAATATACATTGTATTTATTTTATTTATTGATTTTATTAGTTATTTATTTTGATGGGACAGATGAACTGATTTATGAAATCTAAAACAGTTTTCTATTTGGGAAATCAAAGTGCAAATCAAATTCATCAAGCATCTCACCATAAGCTGAAGAGTCTGAATTGTCATAAACAGCGAGGGTGAGAACAAGGAAGTGTTGATGAAACGCAAGCTTCTCGCTCAGCTTAAGGTGAATTATTGTTTACTAACAGCAGAGTCCAAGTCAACAGAGAAAGAGCCAGAGTTCATGTTTTCAGTCAGTCATCTTTCCTCACATGCCAGGACTCCTAAAACAAAGTGGCAGTGCTCATTAGCATCACGTTTCCCCCGTTCATCTTTCATCGGCCCTTCAGGAATGTGAGCTTTGGCCTCAGGTGTTTGCGGGATGGGTCTTGTCCCGGGCGTAGACAGAAGGTCTATACATTAGCACCTCGTCCAGCCGTGGCCTCCGTTGCACCTTGTTCTCCCGCCCCCTACAAATCACTGAGTAAACCGCCAATCATTCATCACCGAGGTATAGGGCTTGTTATTGTCCCAATGACACCAGACAATCCCCGTGAACCGCACCTCTACCGTGTAGAGCAGGATAAATGGAGAGGGGTGAGATAACACGAGAGAGATGGACACGGGACAGAGATGGCAGGATAATAGCACATACCACACAGGGTCTGTCTTAGATTTATGAAACCATGAAGTGAGGAGGAAAGACATCTTTACTCTAGATAGCACCTGTTTTATCTGAACATTTATGTTGGGGAGAAAAAGAGGGTAACCAGAGGCGTTGAGATGAACACTGATAACTGCAAATAAAGAGGTCAATCAGGGAAGAGGCAAACAAAGGGAGTACTACTTTTTCTTTCAAGTAGAAAATAAATGTAAGAGGAGGGGCTTAATGAGCCCCTCTGGCTCCTGATTGGATGATAGTGAAAGCCAGGCAATATTTAGTAAAAATATAAGTAAAATATATACTTTCACCTAATGTCAAAGGGACAGTTCACCCAAAATCTATATTTAATTATCATTTACTAACCAGAAAACATTTGAGTTTGTCTTTTGTGGAGCACAAAGGATATTTTTGCACGGACAATGGAAGTCAACATGTTTAAGAATTAGGCTGCATTATATTAAATCAATAATAAACAAATATTTCACATAATAAATAAATGGTAAAATAATTAAATTAATAAGTAAATGAAATGTATTAAACAATAAGTTGATTATTATATTTACTTTTGTTTTTACAATTTTATGTCTTTATTGGTGGTGTTGTTTTATTTATTTATTTAGTAAAACCCTTATAAAGGGTTGAACAATTTGTGGAAATACTTATTCAGGAACTTATTTATACATTTTTTCACTTGACTTTTTCACGTTGACACTGTTTTCACCATTTCAATATGATTTTTAAAAACAATTATCATATCTAATTATCATAATTAAATAAAAATATTGTGTGTACTTAATGAAGAGGTGTAATGGATGTGTGAACAAGAATGTACTTCTGTGTGTTTCTGCCTGTGTATATGTGTGAGATACAAACGTAGAAACCAAAAAAGTGGCTTATGGAGGGATAGAAAGACAAAAAGCAGCTTGAGAGTGACTGAATGAATGAGGGATTGAAGAGACTGATGAATGAGTGAAGGTAGTGATGTCAAGGACATGCTCTGGTTTACCTGAACTCTGTGCAGGGTCACATAGAGGCTGAATCAAATGAGTGATAAAGCACATTACATTTGATCTGAAGAAAGAAAGTGAGGGAAGGAGAAAAGAAAACAAATTATACAGAAGAAAAAGAAAAGAAAAATTATTCTAGTGTTTTTTTTATATTTTTTTTAAAATAAGGTGATTTTGCCACCTTACTGACATGATGTGGATATCTAATACGATAAAACCTGTGTGCGGCTTGTTGTATTTATTATGACATCATCAATTTGATAACATTTTCATTCTTTATTTTTTTTTTTTATAGTTTTTTTTTATACATTGATTATACACATTTTCATAGAAGAGATTTATTTATTTTTGATAAAGATATTAAAAGCATTTTTTTGTGTCAGCTACTATTTCTTTTTTAAATGTGCTTAAATGAGTTAATTTAAGGAGCTTAAATTGTATTTAATATCATAATAATTTAAGTTCAAATTTGTAATATTATCCCATTAATATATCTTAATTTAATAAAAAAACTTTTTTAAAATATCTATAAAATATAAATAAATATATTTGTATATATTTTTGCTTGATTAAAAACTCACTAAATATAGTTAGATGTGTGCTGCAAAAAGGCCCAGACAAATAACTAATTAACTAACAAATTAACTACTGTAGGCCAGTCTATCTAGTTTCAATTAGTTTTATGATATTATAGAGAAATATTACATAAATAGTTATTATTGATATGATTCACAACAATTTTTCTTCTTTATAGGATATCCTAAATGTATAATTGTCTTTTGAATGTGGCTTTTCTGATCAGATTTTACAGCTGTTCGGTAAAATTGATTTGGTTGTGTGAAAGTCTTACATGAAGTGGATTATCTTAGTTCAGGTTTATGAACACAGCTTTCTTCTGTCATTTTCTTCCTTTTTATTTATTTATTTATTTATTTTTTTTGTGCAGCAGATTGTAGGAAAGAAGTCCGCTCTGAATTGTTGTTCGTTAGCGAAGTGCAGCCCCTGTGGACAGATCACAGGCAAGCAAACACGCTCTAAACACACACCGCAGCAACAAACACACTCTACACACACACACCGCAGCAACAAACACGCTCTACACACACACACCGCAGCA
>JAUCMT010000051.1:12119925-12130876 GCA_032357475.1 Enteromius thamalakanensis
TAGTCACGTGGTACTATATCGTTTCGCGGAAGGATGAAAATGTTAATTTAAAACAAATACCCCAATAAAATGTTTCAAATTCATATTCATGTTCAGTTTTTTTTCCTTATGTGGCAAGTAGCCCTGTAATAAGCGGGATAATATACAGACAGCCGGTAGTTATCGCGAAATAAGCCCCTTCAGCGTGATACTGATCACACTGTCGGGGCTTATTTCTGTGATAACTACCGACTGCCTGTACATTATCCCTTACATAAAAAAGTTTTAAATATACACACGCAATATTCATCAAATTAAAAGAAAAAATAGGGCCGGGCTCACTACAACCACTTGTCAGTTCATTTAATGGCAAATTTGGATATAAATGGTCTGCTCTGGGACCTGTCTGAGTTTACGGAGTCATCTACCTTTCCAATCAGCTTATTAAGGAACTAGTGCATCTACTAAAAAGGAAATGTGCAGTCATGATTTGACAAAAAGGAGGCCACCTCAATCCCTCTGCAAAAGATCCCAGTGTTGGGCCCAGGAGAGGGAGAAGGTTGATGAAATCCATTCAGTGAGGAGGATGTATGAGAAAGCGCAGAAATCAGATCTTTATCCAGCTCGATTTACTGACATGAAACTAAATCAAGGCCAACTATATACGCAACAGAGAGGTCATCTACATCAGAGACATTTCATATCATTCGCATTCGGTAAACTGGCATTTAGAAATGCAGACTGACCGATATCGTTTGGTGTTACTCATAACTATAGGCTATTCTGAAACTGAAATGTGTTATTTTCTCCTATCCTCGCTTAGTATGCAGACAACACTAAAACCACTTGTAGTTTAATTTCCTGTAACAGTTTATCTATCAAAACATGCCAGCACAGCAAAATTGGCTCAACTAATTGCATAAGTGGGATGGTTTACTTCACTGGCCAATAAGCACACGGTTTAAAAAATTGGTCAAGTATAACCAATTTAATCTGATTTCTGCTTTAGGAAAATAAATTAATAATAATCAGAAGTTGAACAATTATTTTTCATTAATTAAATATGTACGTTATTATTATTTGGAAGCTGAAATGTGTTTTTTTTCTTTCTCCTGCCTAGTATGGAAATAAAATCCATTTTAGGTTTGTTTCTCTGAAAACTTTAATGTGGCACTACCAAAACTTAAAAAAATAAAGAAATAATAATAATAAGCTCAACCATTCACATAAGTGAATGACTAAACAATGGCACAAGGTGGTGTATTTAAAAGAAAAAAAAAATATTTATTATAATTTTATTAATTAATTTATATATATATATATATATATATATATATATAATAAAAAAAAAAATATATATATATAAAACTTTAAAACGTCATTACACTAATTTAATAAATTACATAAATACATGTTCAATTTAATTTTGTAATTTAGTTTAACTATCAATAATAAAAACAAATGGATTTATTAATCTGTATAATAACCATTATTGCTATTATTGACAAGTTAATCATTGTGACAATCGCAAATTTATTAAACTAAAATTTGCAAGAGTTTGCAGTTCTGATAGCTGAAGTAGAAAAGTGTGAATATCTGCAATAATACTGGCCGAGCCGAATTATTTAATGATAATGTACAAGAGCAGTTGAAGAAGTAACAAGATGCAAGAGTGAAGAATTACATTTCATTCGGCAGAATGAAAGTGAGAGTAAATTATGCTGCAAAACAGAATTAATAATTCACACAGCACAGGTGTCTGCCTTTGATAAGGTCACGGAGAGGGAATCACAAAAAGCTGATATAACTATTTGTTGAAAGCTGTGGCTATTTTAACGAGGCAAATAGAAGTAACTTTCACCCAAGTGCTGCCATGTCAACCAAATACAGCTTTGGCTGGATTCTGGTGTCTACAGATGAGTCCATTAAAGCCATACGGTGCCGATGTCCTCAGCATCTGCTCTCAACGCTCTCTCATGATTGGCAGAATTAACGTTACGTAACATTTTTTTTCCAGACGCCGAGCAGTTCTAACTTTGTATTTCACGCCACCGCCCTAATTATTCTCTACGACAAGAATTTAATCAGCGTATAGCTTCTTAAAATCGTCTGTATCCCAACAGTAATAATTATTTTAAGGTGAATGCATGATAGAATTGCTGCAAAGTAAAGGCAACGGCGAGTGCTGCGTCCATGATGCTTCATTTGAATACAGCACTAATTACTAAACTTCCCAAATGCATAAATGTTTAAAATGCATTATTTTTCTCACGAGCTACATGGTTAACACTTCGGATGCATGCATAGTAAATAAATGCACATAGCTCACCCTCTTTTGATGATTTTACTCTGGAATACTGTTTAACGCAGGCTTTTTGAGCCGCTGTGTTCACGCTTGACTTCCCTAACCACTATTTCAGTCGTAACTCTACCCATGCGGCTGCGCTCGTAACTCATATCCAACTTCGCATCACGAAACCCGTGGAGACCCGCCCACCGCACTGCACCGGCTCTCTGATTGGCTAATGTAGAAGCTCTCCCCGCATGTTCCGAGCGTTTTCCACTAGCTTTTCACTGTCCGCATTTTATTTCATCCCACAATGCACCAGGCCCTCCTGGACTCAGAATCCCACATCCTCAGGCCAGAGGTATTGATTCCTGCGAGGTATTATCCGATTTGTTTATCCTAATATATGAGGTCAGGTTTATGTGCAACTTATTGGTTACTGAATAATATGTTCACTGCCTTTAAATACAGTTCACATTTAAAAATCAACCAAGCACAATTTCATAACTTCTCATAGATTTATCTTTCAGCATACCAGTCTACTATATGCAAAGAGAATATGTTACTTTGTTTACCAGACTACTAATTTACTTTAAACGACCTCAAAATCTTCCATATGTTTGATTGTTAACTGCATCTGAGGGCAAGTTCAATATTTCAAGAAAAATAAAACATACAATATTTGAATTGAACATTCAATCTTTATTTAAAGAAAGGTGAAAGAGAGAAAAAAAACACCACTACAACCTAGAAATATAAAGTAGCCAATTGTGGGGGGAAAGAAACACCACTGCCAACACAGCAAATGCCAACAAATGTTATTTGAGTATAAAATAATTTTTGAAACCCTAAATAAACTACAACATCCCCCTGAAAATAGGCCTATTATCCCACCCTCCCACGAAATCCCCCCTATTTACCACGCTCCTCATGCGGATTCCATCCAAAGCAACTGATCCAGCCTTCTGGTTCCTTGCTCTGCTTCTTTTTATACCAAAAAACAAAACTCGCAAAAATAAAAAAGGCACCTGGATCCCTTCTGCGCGCATCAATGGGGCTCCAAGGAAAAAAAAAAAAATTAATTTGGTTCTAGAGAAGCCAATTACGACGTCAAGTATCCCAATTGTGGTTTGGTGGGGGGGATGCGGGGCTGGGATCCTCTCCTATGGTTCCCGTTCCCGGTAAATTGATCCCGCTCCATGTATGTATCCATCCTTATCCTAATCCTAATCCTGATCCTGAACTGATCCAATGATCCGGCTCCAAGGATCGGGACACAGTGAGCCCCTCCTCCAATCCAAACCTTTGAATACCAGCAAAATCAAAAAGAGGGAGGTAACAAGTTAGAATCACAGCTAAATGAAGAGCTTCTATTATTGAAAGCTTCTATAAACTGATCATAGGAGCGGTATTTTTTTTTTCTTTAATATTATTTTTCTGTGTAAATAACAAAAAGGATACCAGACTATGATATGCTCTCGAAGAGGTTTAGAGCACCACCTAAACACATTGAATTGTGCTTATTCATTGGAAAAACAAGCAAATCTAACCTAGAAAAAAAAAAAAGACAGTTCTCTTGACAAATACACAATTTACATGAGAACAACTGCACATGGCAAGCCTTTATCTTGTCTAATGATAAATCTACATAAGAGTTCAATAGTGGCCTAATCCCAGCACATTTTGGACAACAGGCAAAAATGTTTTTGTATTTAAAAACGAAACACCCAAAGAAGAAAACAAAAAAACAATGCTGTCTTAATGTATGCACAAGCATCGCAACATCCAGACAGTACACATGCATGCTTAGCAGCAATGACCAGTGAGAAAAGTTAAATTAAACGGGGAAGGGGAGTGTTGTGAAGGGAGGAAGAATGGCAAAGCAAAACTAATGTGTTACTGAACTAAGAAAATCCAGAGTACTGGAAGTCTGTAGAAAAACAACTGCCTTTTTGAAGGTGACTAAAGCCGCTTGCCGTCATACCATTGCCTCCTTAAATGAAATGCCTGCTCCTCCTCCTCCAAATATCCTAATATGAATGAACTGTGCTTCAAAATCCTTTATTCCAAAGCTTTCTTTAATCCTGCTCTTCTGTTGTCTATAGAAAGACATGAAAAGGTAAAAGTAGAACAGCTGTCCAACGAAAAAATAATCCCACCCCAGAAAAAGCCAGTAATGAAGCATCATTAACAAAATAAAACAGTAGCAAAATTAATTAGTCACACAAACAACTATTTAAAGCATTTCAACATATCCCTTGTACTATATTTGACAAAAGGGACGAGTGTGAAGATCCAGTTAAAATGGGAATGCAAGACAGACACAACAGGATCATGGGATAGGAGACGAAAAAAAAAAAGATTGACAGAAAGGAGAGAAAGAAGAACATCTATTTAGCTATACATCGCTGTCATTAGCAGAATGACAGTCAAATAATAAAAAAACAACTAACAAACCAAAGATGAGAGAAAGCAAATTGGGGAAAGTGAATAGACAAAACAAGTCAAAAGAGCAATGAAGTACAACAGTGGGTCCAATAGAGGGCGACACAGGGTGTATATGATTGTGGCCAGCCAGCTAGCTGGGATGTGGATGTTTAGGTGCGGGATCGGGAGCGGCTGTGGCGGGGCGAGTAACGTGGTGATCCTCGGCTGCGGCGTGGAGAGTAGCTGCGACTGCGGCTGTTGCTTCGGCTGCGACTCCTGCTGCGGCTGCGAGAGCGCCCATAACTAGGGCTGCGCGGGCCATCCACCTTTACACGAATGTAAGCGGTCTCCCCCTGAGGAACAAATAATAGGACACTTTCTAACAAAGAACGACAGGATCTCTGGTTACTCCTAATTCATGACTCACTTGGCGAATCTAAAACGGATTAAATTTTTTTTTTTTTTAAGCACTACACCAAATTACACACCCTTCCAGATGTGGCCCACTGACAAAATCACTTACATTCAAAAGAGCCATTCCATGGATCCTCCTAGTCCATGTGGCTCCATCATGGGTCTCTGACATCAAGCTTACCTTGATATTCCCAAATCCTTAAGCTATGCCCTGTCCTGTCCAATGGCGGTCTACGTTTACAAACTCACACCTACCTCATGTGACCGGAACTTAGTGTTATCCAGCTTTCGAACGGCGTAGGTCATGTCTTCTTTGCGCACAAACTCCACAACGCCGGTGCCGTCTCGGAAAACGTCAGCATAACATACATCACCTGCTTCACGCATGTGATCCTTAAGGTCCTGCCAGCTGCCACTAGGAGGAAGTCCTAGATAGAGAAAAAATAAAAAACACCATTACTTTAGCAGATCCTTCTCTTAATGAACAGCAAAAGAATCATTATGCCAACAAGTGAACATTTCAACAAAGCAGTAAGACAGAAATCCTGGTTTTGCATACTCAGGTTAATAGTTACTTATGATATCGCTCCACTTAAAGATAGTAAGTGATAGTATTTAACTACTTTATGCAATAAAATGTAATAAAATTTATTTTTACATCATATTTACTAAAATAATTACACATTTTAAACACACAAATTTAGCTTTACTGATTCTAAAAATTTAATTTTACAAATAAAAAAAATCTGGTCAGTGTGCTTTTATCCTCTCTAGTAAGCACCAGGTAGTGCTGATCTCACATATGGTAAGTGCCCAGTGAATATAATGGAATTATAGTCTAAAGATAAAAAAGAGGTGGAGTCTGTGCACATCTATACACTTAAGTGTTACGTTGTATGACAAAGATGTGAGACCATGACTATGGCTGCCACTCACCTGACACTATGACCCTGTACTCTGAACGCCTGGATGGAGGGCCATATCTGCCTCTCGGAGCTCCAACTCCACCACCACCTCCTCCTCCACCTCTTCCACCTCCCCTGCCACTCCTTGGGAACTCCACTCGAAGACGATAGCCATCATAGTCATAGCCATCTCGTCCATACACAGCATCCTCTGCATCTCTGCAGAAATAGAAAATAATCAGTGGTGCACTATAATATAACCCTCATGGTTCACAGGAGAGACCGTTTGCGCATGCGCAGAATTATATACTGTCAATCTAAACATGGTGAAGTGAAAACGGTTCTAACAAAACTAGAGCGTTTCATTAAAATATCTTGCATACTTAGAAGGTGGGTATACTTCTAGGAACGCTAGCTCAGCTGATTAGATACGTTTCATAAACTTCCGTGTTATTATGACTTGGATGACGGATTTGCGCGCCAGATATGAGCACTTAATTTAAAAGACTAGTATCTGCGTATGGAATACGCTTTTATATCATATAATAAGTTAAGACAAGTAATATTGTCTTGTTGTGTATTCGTTAGCGTCTCAGGCTAGGCTTGGTTTGATAGTTTGCGCGTTTAACGTTAACGTACCTTGGGTCCTCGAACTCTACGAATGCAAACGGCGGACCTCCTCTTCTGTTTTTAAGGTCGATATCGCGAATGGCTCCGTATTTGTAAAACACGTCCTCTACGTCCTTGGTGCGAATATCTGGGGGTAAGTTACCAACGTAAATCCGACAGTCGTTGTTTCCTGCAGGCCCTCGAATTACACCGCCAGACATTTTTAACCAGAAGTTACGCAAAACGACGTCAATAATTTGTAAAGATTCGTCAGGTGACAGAAAAGAAATCGGTTTGTACTATTGTATCTATATACGTTCACGCGCCAATGTTTATATTCAAAACCCTCGAAAAAAAACGATCCCTCCCAATATGGCGCCGTCCCTTTCTCCCTCAACACACGTTCGCGACTGCGCGCGGAGGGGGCGACGCTACGCGGAAGGATACGTGCTTGGCAGTACTGCGGCAGCTTCCACGAGTTAAATAAAACCATGTTTTATTCTGCTGATAATATTGTTTTAATGTATGTCCATTTTATTGTTTGACTGTCTTAGTATGTTAGACAGATTGTGAGAGACTTGCAGCCAACTTTCTCATTCTCAAATTGTCTATCTTTAAGATTAAAGAGAATGCCATAATCTCAACACACCGTATCTCAATACAGCGATTAAATTATATCGTGTAACATGTCTCTTTTAAAATGCCATTATTCTTTTGATAAATTGCAATGCATTAATCTAGTATGCAGTATCTACTACATATATATATATATATATGTATTAGTATTCAGAGAGGGATTATATTGCATTATATACATTCTGTGTGTATTGTGGAAATACAGCATGAAAAATACTTTTGAAAAATAAATAAATAAATAAATATATATATACTTTTAATGAAAAAAAAACTTTTGGTTTCAGTTTAGTTATAAAATTAACAGTTAAGGCTGACATTTTTATTAACATCAGGTTTTCCATATTATAAATTCACACAACTAAAAATAATGTCATCCTTCCCAGATCTCTTTACAAACCCATTTTAAAGTTAACAAGCATCAACACAAACATTTGAGAAATTATTGTAATATGTAAATAAACATAAGAATGTTTTTATATACATTTTTTCATCTTGCATTTTACTTTTGTGAATATGACCCCTATGAAAAACAAACCAACATAGTCAGACTAATTCTTCAGAAATCTAAATTAATCTAAGATCATGACCCAGTGTTAAAACAAGACATACAGTATAACTGGTTAATGTGGACAAAGACAGAAACCAAATGCACTTTTATTCACAGCACAGAATCCATCATTTCAATTCAATTCATGGTTCAGTACCGCTGCCTTTGTAAATTTGAGCATATAATCCAGAATTCACATCAGTTTGTTTTCATCCAATGACAGACTACAGGTCTAATAAATAAAATGTACTGTAAATGTAAACCACACACATTATCTTTTAATGAATCAGTGTATTTAACATGCTACACAAGTGCAGCCATTAATGTGTATGCATCAAACAAGCCGTGGTTTCTCAGTCAGTTTTGGCTTGTTTTTCCGCTCGCCTTTTCTTAGCCTCACTCACAATTTTCAGTAGCGAGAGCACAATAGGTACACACATGGGCAGGAAAAGAGGAATGTAGATGGCGAATTTCTGATCGTCTGGAAAATAAAGAAGATGCAAAAGAGAGGGGTCAAAAAAGGCCCTCTCTGAAGCCAAAATGGCCTCCCTGCTGTACTGAAGCGCAAAGTCCAGGTTCCCAGCCTCCAGCTCGGCGACAGCAGACTGCAGTGACGTCACTGCACTGGAAACCTGTCCGAGACATAATAGCAAAGTTGTGCATTTTACAATTCCTACTGTTCAGGACAAAATGCTAAAGTGGAACTATTTCGTTATGCGATGAACTATGAACATATGAACCTCCCACCTGCTCTGCGATGTTGTCATTGATGACGATGTTTCCAATCTGGTCGAGGAGCTGAGCCAGCGAGGTTATGGTGGTGCTGGCGGTGGCGATGTTCTCCACACTGCGGCTCCACAGGAGTCGGTCCAGCTCCCAGTCAGCCAGTCCGGCACTGCCTGGACTCTGGAGCACAAAGCCTGTGGGAGGATGAGTATGCTGCACTCCCAGCATGAGCCTAGAAACAATGTGATAAAGACATTGAAATTAAACACTTTCATCTGGGCAAACCAGATACTTTTACGTGCATTTGTGCAAGTACTAACCGTAACTGTGCTAAAAACACACCCATCACTTTAGCCATGTTAATGTTGATATCTACGGGACGTTCAGCTTCAGGTCCATACATGTCATTCACATTGTACACCTGGGGACACAGAGGACTAATGAACAACATCCAGCACATTCACATTATTTCATATAATATTTAAAAGTGACGTATGATGAAATCTTGTTAAATCTGACAAGCTCAGAACACTTGAGAGCAGAGATTAATTTCCTTACTGTATATTATGCAGCTACCACACAAATCTAATGTAAACATGCAATTTCTTTCCCAGCTGTTCACCTTCAGACAAAACCAAATGTTTTCATAAATCATGTGTTGTTAACAAACCTGTGTGAATTTGACAGTTTCAGCACAACAAGACATGAAAGAGAACATTCGTTTATTAATGTAACTCACATGCCGTGTGACAGCGGCTTTTTGTACATGAGTGTGTGTGCTCAGAAAACCGTCAGAAGTCTAAAATGATACGGCTTTAAAGACTTATTCACCAAAATCGGACAATTATGCAGTCTTTTACTCACCTTTGAAGCATCCTAGGTGTATGATTTTCTTCTTTCAATCCAATAGGACTAATAGAAATTGTCTAGACCCCTCCGAGACTTTGAATGGGTGGTAGCCGTTAAACTTAAGAAAACATGAAATTACGTGCACATATTCATAAAACGTCCCTCACACAGCTCCGGGGGGTGAACAAAGTCTTCTCTTTGCTTATATCGAAATCCTCCAACATTTTTCTTTACAAATCCTGGGTTTGTGCTTCTAATTTATGACTGGTGTTTTGTTTTGATCTCTCTCCCTGCTTGTCACTAATCACATGACGCATACATTTTACGTCATCCACCAGGACTGCTTCTGGTTTCCACAATCAGCAGAAGTGAGAGAAAACTGTTTATTATATTTGAAATATGGATATTTATTGTACAAAAATGCATGGACATTGCTACAGGGGGGCTTTATTCACCCCCTAGGACCATGTGAGGGACATTTTATTATGAATACACGCACATTATTTCATGTGTCCTGACATGTAAAGGCTACCACCCATCTAAAATCATAACTCTGATTGGATACACCTAGGGTGCTTCAAAGGAGAGTAAAAGGCTACTAAAAGTAATTTTCATTTTTTTGATGAACTATCCCTTTAAAACGCATGATTTCAGCTGGACAGACATGATAATCAAAACCAAACAGATGTATCTGAGGAACCAGCTGTAAAGGCACAGCCCTGTTCTGGAAAAGGGGGTAGGGAACAACAGCTCATTTGCATTTAAAGAGACATGCTCAAAAACAGTTAGTTTGTGTTTTTTACTCAAAATTATTTTATAAATGATCTTTGGGGTATTTTAAGCTGAAACTTCACAAACACATTCTGGAGACAGCTAAGACTTATATTACATACTGTAAAATGGTGCATAATAGGAAAATAGAAAGTGTAAGTAAATATATATCAGGACAGTACCATAATGCCGCCCCAACGAGGGCTGTGGAAGGCGTTAGAGGGCACCTCCTTTTTGCTGTGGTCTCTGATGAAAAGAGGAGAGTGGTGGGCATCTGGCACATACAGCAGGAAGTTCAAGACAGGGTTAGAGGAAGCTGCATTGGAACCTGTGTGAAAATGAATACCAGCGTGCATAAATCTACATGAGCAAAGAAACCATTCATTAAAAGCAGATCACATCAGTTATAGCTCACATCTCACCTAGTCTGGCCTCAACAGGGTTGATCACATGTGACAGGCTGTCTGCACTGAGTGTATAGGCTGACACGCTGTTGTCAAATCGAGGGTTCACACCCAGAACGGCATAATACAGAATCTGAAATGAATAACCACACAAAAGACAAATGGCAGAGGAGAACTTTGCAGGGGGCAGTATTTACAAAATATTATATCAAGAATGTGAATAATAAATGAACATATACAAGATAGCTATATTTGCTCAATGTTTGCTTAGTGGAACTCAGTGGAATATGGGGGTAGAATTGTGGCATATTTCCAAATAAATGTATTATGATCCACAAATAAATGTAAAGCCATTGACAAAAAAAACAAGCATGTTCACAAATAAATCTTAGAGTTC
>JAUCMT010000051.1:12138427-12149926 GCA_032357475.1 Enteromius thamalakanensis
AATTAGTTACTTTTTTTAGGGAGTAACGCAATATTGTAATGTATTACTTTTAAAAGTAACTTTCCCCAACACTGGTTGATTTTAGAGCTCACCTGCTGACAGATGCTAGCGTAGCGAGCCAGGACATTAGCGTTCTCCATGATGGCTAGCTCTGAAGGAGTGGTCTCGCTGATCTTCAGCACACTCCTCCACTTAGCAAAGTCTGCACCGTCTTTCTTATACTGAGCACAGCGTTCTGACAGCCCATCAAGCCCTTAAGACAAACAGGAATCATATTAACAAAACATCATTACAGCCGCAACTGCAGACTGCAACTACAGAGCAACTGTAAGCTTACCCTGTGTTGTGGTCTCTCCATTAGTTCCTGCCAGAGGGACGACACCTTTGTCAACCTATCAAAGAGGACAACCTGCTTTAGGATCAAACGTTTATGGCAGCATAGCTAATCGTCCAGAAGTCCTGATCTACATCTACAAACATCTTCAAGCAGCTAAAAAGGTCTAACTAGAGAACACCTTGTTGTGGTAAACACGAACAACCTGATGTAACCTTATAATCTCATCCTAATGCTTCACCTACATGTCTACTTATAACTCAGCACTCGGTAATCATAGCTGCACTGCATATTTTATTTGTAATTGGTGTGTGTGTGTGTGCTTAAGGCATCCGAGTCGAAAGCAATTATTAATTTAAAGCAAAAACCTTGTACCTTGATTCCGACAACAATGCCCCTGTCCTTGATCATTTTGGCAAAGGGTGTGCCATCATCAGCTTTCTGGTAAAGGGTCTCGTGGAAGAAGATGACACCACCAATGCACTTGTCCATGCGCTCGTCAGCAGTGAAAAGGATCTGGCGGTACAGACGGCGGTTTTCCTCGGTGTTCTCGACACCGATGGGGTTCAGGCGCTTTGCCATACTACCTGTGTATTAATGATTGTGTTAGAGGGACTGGCAGAAAGCTGCTTGCTGCATATTTCATGTTTGGAGCTACATGAGGGGGAGTAAATGATCATACTGAATGTGTTATTTCCATATAAGATGAACCCCTCACTGACCTGTGGACTCATCTGCAGCGAGGATGCCCTTTCCAGGAGCTACGATACGCTGAGCGATGTCCTGGAGCTCCTTCTTCTGCTCGGCTGTGAGTGCGGGGTACTGGTGCGTCATGTCTGCGGCTCAAAGCAACCTGCAATAGAGGAATGGCAGAGACACAACTGTCATTTAATCCACCATATACACACACACACACATATATACACATATATACACATATACATATATATACATATACATATACATATACATATACATATACATATACATATACATATACATATATATATATATATATATATATTTTTTTTTATTATTATTATTATTATTTTTTTTTTGAAAGCCGTTTTTCCCCGTGATAGCAATGCTTAACATCCAGAATAATTACTCCGCTCTCCTGTGTCACATGATCCTTCAGAAATCAATCTTATTTGATGATCTGGTACTCAAGAAACACTTCTCTTCATTATCAAATGTTAAATATAGTTGTATACTGTTCAATGCTTTAGTGGAAATCATTCATAGCTACAATATGGCTCTTGACTTGGGAATCCGATCATGTCTTTAATGGGAAATTGGCAGTGCTTTCTGCTGCTTAGAAACACTACTTCACCCAAAGAAAAATCACACAAGGAACAACAATTAGTCTCCTGGAAATGTCTGACTGCTGGCTATGGATAAACAAAACCTCATTGTTCAAGGTAAATAAAAGAGTCTGGTTAATATTCTGCCCCACTCTTCCTCACAAGCTCTTCAGAGAGGCTGGATTGCATAATAATGTGGAGTAAAGCCAGCAGAGCATTTTCTATCGCTGTTATGCAATCACACTCCTCTAATCTCTGCTGTCAATCCCCATTAGACAAGCCCCACTGTCTGTTACTACATGGTATTAGATAGGCACAACATTTCATTAAAAGGGTTTGGTTACTTGTAAAAAAGATGTACAATAAAAAATAATAAAAAAAACTAAATGTAAATTATATATTTTAAAAGATAAATAATTGCAAACTGAATGTAAAGGTTTTATTTAACTGCATCCTAATTGCAATTATATAAAATAAAATCTTAAATAAGTGTACTTCTTTAAAATCACAAAAATATTTATTATATATAACAATAATTATTTGAAATTTATGTTAAATTAAAAAATGTAATTACAAATTATTGCAAGTGCGCCTAAACATTTTAACAAACATTAATGAAATTTGGACTTTCATTTCATTTATATTATATAATTTGCATATATAAACTCTAAAAATATACTTTTTAGACTTCTTTTACACAAAGGGTTTTTTCCCACTCAATATCACGGTCACATTTTACCATAAATATCGTTCATATTGACACTTGAGTTTATTGCTTGGCTAAATCCATTCTATGCCTGTATATTGATTGCATGTCTGGTTGAGTGCTCCCCCATCGCTGTGCTGAATGGAACAAGCCAAAACCGGCACGGACTGGCTGGTCTGTGTTGATATAAATCACAGTTAGATGCGCTGTGACCCTAAACACACCACTTCATGCACAGAACTCATGGAATAAAACAGAAAACCAATCTATCAAGAAACACAGAGTGATTTAATCTTGTATTGTCCCTAATTGCTAGTTAGAAAATCCTCTTATTTTAATTAGAGACTAAGCAAATCATTTGATTTCAAGCCAGTTATTGTTTCTCAAGTATCTTGGCTATTGTTTAAAGTCTATGCTATCATATGGTTGAATCACAACATTACTGAAGTGACAGGAGAGCATATATCCCTGAATGCTCATTCTGTGAATGAATCCGGCTCATTGGGTTAGATGAACAATGGAAGTTTCCATAGAAAAACGCAGCATACGGCTCCAGCTTGTCCCATGCAGCGCACATTTTCAACTATTCTTTACTAGGGATGCGTCACGACATGCTCTTACCATTCCAGTAGGTAAGGCATCTCACATATTATAGGAGTCTTCATTGACTGGCATTATGTTGAGCAATGTTAAAGGGACAGTTCACCCAAAAACTGTCATCATTCAGGCCACTAATCCTCGGGTTGTTTTTTTCTTCTTCTTTTGTTGAGCACAAAAGAAGATATTGTGAAGAATGTTGGTAATCAAACAGTTGACAGTTATTCTATAGCTTTTTTTTCTTCTTTTTTCATAATACGCAAGTCAGTGGCTACTTCCAACAAAAACATTCTGAAGAATGCTGGTAGCCACTGACTTCCATAGAATGAAAAAAAAAATACCATCGCAAAGGGCAAACAGAGGGCATTTTGATGCATGACAACAATCAATGATCCATGATGAAGAGGTGTCCACTGGTCCTAATTCAAAGTGACCTCCCCTGCCCTTTTCCTTGGATTACAAACATATTACACATACACAAACCTCCAGTTACAAAATTGCAACTATACTGTACTATTTATGTCAACATGCTATGTTAACAAATAACTAAATAAATAATAATTTCATAAATAAATAATGTGTATATATTTCATAATTAAAAAAATCTATTTTATTCAAAAACTATTTAATTTGTTAATTATATTAAATATTATGAGAGCCCTACATATGCTAAAGGGAATAGTTTTGAGTTTAAGACATTATTTAGACTGCTTGTGAACGTTACATTATTTATTATATAATATTTCACAGACAACTGCAAGCTCTGTTTGAATTAAAGAACCACTATGGCCTGCCATGTTTAAAACAGTTTCTAATGCAAGTGGACACATTTTGATGAGTCACGATGACGCACTTTTAAGTCATTTAGTTGCAGCCTTAATTCGTAACTGGTTTTAAATAAATCACACAGTGGATCAAATTAATGCCTATAAAGGCAGCTATATGCCAGATGCTTGGTTATACAAGCTCAAAATAGCAGGATGGAGCAGCTAACCAGTCTATTATCAGTTATGGGTCTGAAGATCATTGCAGATCCCTTTTAACACTGCACATACAAAGATGAACGGGTCTGGTGCTTTACATCAAATTACAAAAGAATAGAAATGCACTGAAAATTATTTCAAATGCTTATCACTAGGTTGATAATGCCGTCCTATTGAAAACCTGTTTTTTTATTCAAACAAATCTTTATAGGGAGCGTTGATGGCCTTGCTTCTCTAAGAAAACGCATGAGGCATACGTGACAGCTGACTGATTCAGTCTGCATCTGTTGCTCTGCACTGCATCATGCGCAACAGTGAGTCGGTGACCACCCATTTTTCCCAATGGCTTTGATCCCGGAAGCATCTTTCCTAATCATTCCCCCCAACAAAAATGTATGCATATCATAAGACTGTGCACTTAAACTGTCTCATCATGATCAAGTAAATCAACACTACAATATAAAAACTGAATATGAAAACAACATTTTATTTTCAGTGCAAAATATTAATACATTTACAAATAGCAGGTTGAGAGCATCTGCTGAGCCTCTCTGATTGGTGGACTGATTTGTTTGCTATTACTCTGGAACATATGAATTATGTGTTTAAATTTCAAAATCTTAAAACAAAGAGTTAATTTTTTTTATTTCAACAGGCTAAAAAAGTATCCTATGCATTATCTTATCTTCAAACAGATATCATGGATGCAACCTTTATGTAAAATATACAAAATGAATAAATAAAAATAGTAGTAAAAAAAGAATAAAAAAGTAAATAAAAGAATAAAATAGTCAACGGCCACCGTTAAGAGAGCTGTACATCCTGAGCTTAGTCTCCATCATCAGCTTAGGTCGTTTTACCTTGAGCAGCACTATATGTACCTGCGGTGTCCTCAGAGAGGAGAGACGTCATCCTCAGCACGTATACACTACACGCGAGAGGATGAGAACACAGCTCGCGCGATTCATCACAGAGATCTTATGCGCTGTGACGCAGCCTTCTAGTTGCGTCGCTAGCTGTGTATGTGGGATGTAAAAGCGCCCAAGGGCGACATTTACAGTGAAGGACATCTTTGACAAAACCCGAATTTGATGTATATCATTTACACACTTTTTCGAGAGTGTGTGATGTTGTAAGACTGCGTGTAAAATGTCTATTTTACCACGTTAGCCCATCTCTGCTAGGCTAAGCTAGTGATGTAGGAAATGCCTACGTGCAGATCGGCCACACTCCCTTCCGCAGATAGAGGCTGTATCCATGATGCTGTATAAACCTACACGTGCATATGATGTTTTAATTAGCATATTGAGTAAAATAACCGCTGTTATAATAGATTTGGGTTCTCCTAGCTCTACATTAAATATACGGAAGAGAGATGGTGATGGTGATGATGATGGTAACGTTAGTGGTGTGCTCACCCATGGTCAGGATGACATTGAATGTCATCAATGTCGGTTTGATGATGTTTATCTCTTTATATGGTTGATTTTTGAGTCAAAAAAGAACATTTCACACCGAAATTAATGATGCTGCTTATATTTTTGGACGTATTTGCTATAAACAGTTCCAATTTATTTATCATTGTAACTGTTACCATGATGGAGAAGGCCTTCGATGAGTAAATAAGACAACCACCTGTCGGATTATACCTAACGTTAGGCACTTCTGACATTAAATTCAAATTGAAAATAAATTCAAAACTTATGTTGCACTATTAAAATAGCAAATATTTTGAATACAATTAGAGAAGAAATTAACAAAGCTGCATTTAACGTCACAACGAGTAAATGACAAGCCATTCAAGAAAGCGGTAAATGAAATATATAATTTCAAATTAAGAACTGAATCACGTACCTGTTTAGAAGAGAGTGAAGCAAAAGATGCCCTACTGTCGACAGCCTCCTGTTTCAATGCCGCAACGCAACGTGACCGCTTAGAAAAATCAACCCACGTAGGGGCGTGGCTTTGGTCACGACCTTATTTTAATAATGAATATTCATGATCCTTTAAAGTGACCTGGCGCGTCACAGTCAGCGTCGACATCACATCCGACGGTGACATGCTTGAGGTGTGTTGTACGAGCACGTAGTCTTTTGGGAAATCAAATTAAATTGTGCTAGAATTATTGTTATAGTTTTTTGATATATCCAATATAAAAACAAAAGAAAGAAATGAACATTTGCCCATCACAAAAACATGTCTAATAATTAAATATACAATCTTTACTACATACAAACCAATTTATTTACTTAGAACTGTGTTTAAAATATCTCTTCTTCGAGAGATTTAGAAAGAGATCAATAGCTCAATAATAGCAAAAGCTTGCACTGCAATACTGTGATGTTGGTGGGTGGGGATTCAGAAATAACCACATACAGCTTTGATTACAATATTGGATGAAATGAAAACATTTTACTACATCATTTTTTTTATTCTTTGCTTAGTATTTAATAAAGGATCACTGGTGTCAGGCATTCTAGGTATAAAACAAGAACTGTCATCTCAGGCAGACAAGGTTATTCATGCATACACGGGCATCCATCCAGGCCCTCAGCAGAGGTAAAAATAACAGTATGGACAATAAAGCCGATAGGAAAATTTGTATAACACATAACCACAGTCCCTTTCCCACAGTATCAGTTCACAGTGTGTAAATGGAAAAAAACGCACTGTGTTGCTGAGCATAGAATGTTATATAAATGTATAGGTATCTAACTTGACAATCTGATCCTTTCACATTAAAATATATCCCTGAGGGAATGTGAAGCTTTCAAAACAATATAAACTAGAACTGAATTTATGGTATGTTTGTTTAAGGAAAATGCAGGGATGGCATATTAATAACAAAACGTTAACGTCAAAGGAAACGAGGAACTATGATAGATCATCCCAGGTCATTATTTCCATCTTGCCCCACGTGCTTCTGATGTGTCTGAAAAGTTATACAAACACTTCTCGTTGGGAAGCATCGTCCTGAGGTACATGGCTTTGCATGAGTGCTTCTACCCGCTCCATGTTGGCCAGAGTCGGGGAAAGGTCTGGAGCGGTGGGTGTGCACGGTGAGGTTAAGAGAAAGTCACAGTCAAAGTTCTGGAAGGGCTCCAGGGTCAGGCCTCGACGGGCTTTGGCAGGGCGGTCAGGCCGGTTCTTCAGCTCCAGGATCAGCTCCATGGGAGTCTTTTGGAGCAGTTGGGAATCAAACGGTGTGCCGTGAAAAAAGGTTTGCCGCTTGAAGCGTTCCAGTGTCCGAAGGCGACGTGCTGGAGTCTTACAAAGAAGCTGTGGAGAGGAAAGATTGGTTTAAATGATTGGTATTCAAAAGGGATCTCAGTGTCTTGAACTCTGCTCAGAATCGCCAAGATCCCAGCAATCTAAAAGAGATCACAGCTGTTAGTATGTACTCTCATCTTAAAGGGACAGTTCACCCAAAATTGTTACGTGGTGAAACGTCTATCATCATTTACTCACTCTCTGTGGAAGATAAATGAAAATCTTTTTTTTTGTTGCCCATACAGTTGAAGTCAATGGGCTTTAGTGTTGATTGGTTCCCCTCAAACTAGTGTTTCACAGAAGAAAGTGATACAGTTTTGGAAATGCACAAGGGTGAATATATGACGACAGATTCTTAGGGTGAACTATCCCTGCATCTTAGATCATTTGAGAAAATCAGAGAATTTGAAGAGTTAAAACTGAAAGCTGGTTTTTAATTAATGACTTTGGGTCAATTTGAATAAATGATCACAGAATAATTTGCAATCTCTTTAATTTTTAAAAACAATATACTATATTTTATTCTTGAAACACCAGAGAGAAACACCTGAGATACGTTTGACAGATGCAATTTAAACATTTTGGCACATAAACCAGGTCCAGGCCTCACCTCTGTAAGCAGGAGAGCAAAAGGAGGAGAGAAGCTTTTTGGCATCTCATAAGGGAAGCTGCGAACTCTCCTCAGCATTCTACAGTGATCTGGCTCTGGAGACACGGGAAACTGACACAAACATGAAGGGGAGGGGGCGTTCAGAATGACTTGGCAGAAAAAAACACATCTATTCACAAAGAAACACAATATGTTGGTGCAAATATACATGTATGTGCGATTGCCCTTACCTTTCCAGTGGCCAATGCGAAAAGAAGGATGCCGAGAGACCACCAATCAGCCGTGTGGTTGTAAGGACCACCGCTAAGGACTTCAGGAGCTGAAAAGATAGATTTCTTAAGAATCCCGTTCACATTCCACATATAGCTAGACATATAAACAACCCCTCATTAGCTCAGCCATAAATATCATTAATGGCTCATTTTGCATTTTCAAGAGACTATTTATGTATATTATTCCACATATGTTCCACATAAGTCAAAGTAATCATGTGTTTGTTTTACCCATGTATTGGATTGTTCCACAAATAGTAAACACCCTTCCTCCACGCTCCAGACGCCGGGACAAACCGAAGTCAGCCAGTCGAAGATGACCTTTAATAAAATTTGAAAAACCCTCACATTTGCATCATTACATTAGATTTACATATTAACAATTCTTATTATTGTATTATAAACTATTACTTATATTACTTATATAACTACTTGTAATTTGAGTTTTTGAAGCTTGGGTGGGAGATTTTACTCTTAAAAACAAATGGTGATATAAGACAAAATTAGGGGATTGGATTATTTGTTTAATTCTCATTATGATGCCACGTCTGTGTTAATACTCTAGTTATATTCTGAAGGCCTGAGGCTTGGAGGTTCTGGAACGTTCCATGTTTACAAGGAAAAAAGCAGACACCTACTGCCCTCCACTGGAAGGACTACAGAACACACACTGCTTACCCTGATCTGTTAATAGGACATTCTCCATCTGTTCAAAATATAACAGACAATGACTTCAGGCATGTTAGAGTTCATATTCATAACCTTAATATTCATAAGTCATTCAAAAGACAGAATACCTTCACATCACGATGGATGATTGCACAGTCATGAAGGAACCCTATAAAACATGATATTTTTATTTATTTTGTGTGTGTGTGTTTTGTTTTAATAATTATATTATATTTGATTATATATTTTATATTAAGTGCTGTCAAACTTTTAATCACGATAATCACATCCAAAATAAGTTTTTGTTCACATAACATGCATGTATGCTGAGTAAATGTATGTATGTATATATACAAACACATGTATGTATATATTTCAGAAAAAGAAAATTATGTTTATATATTAAATGTATTTATTTTAGTGCTGTCAAATGATTAATCCTGATTAATCACATCCAAAATAAAAGTCTTTATTTACATAATATATGTGTTCATGCTGTTTATTTATTATGTTTATATTAAAACACACACATACAGTATATACTTAGAAAGTATTTACATGTAAATGCATTTATATATTTATTTTCTTATATTTGATATTATATTTAAATATATTTAATATATAAACATAACATATTTTCATTAAATATATACATGGATGTGTTTGTATTTATATATACCTAATAAATATACACAGTACATACAAATATATTATATTAAGAAAAACTTTTATTTTGATGTGATTAATCATGATTAATCCGTTGACAGCACTAATACAATTATTTAATACTGTGGTAATGCTTTGTGTATTATTGTGGGGTTTCATGGAATATTTATCATCACAAGTAAAATATATGACAGAATCTCTAAATGTCAAGGTTTTATGGGATAATGTTATGAAGCAGTTTGATATAAAAGATGGAGACTGAGCAATGGAACATATATACAAGGTCTTTCACAAAATTGTTTCAAAGGAGCATTACAGAAAATGCTAAATTTTAAATGTGTACATTTCACAAATGCATCTTTTTTTTAAAGATTTTTCTGAACCAGTCATATTCTAAAATTGCTATAATGTGAGTTTGCATATTGCTGAAGATCCCGGCATTTTGGTTTTAGAACAGATCTGATTAGTCATGTGACATCAATGTGACATTCATACATTTTGAGTTAAAGCTAGATGCACTGCATCTGTTGCTCTTTTTATGATGCTCGTGCACATTTATTTTCATAACATAGCTACATATCATTCCTGTGTTTTACTGTGCTCATTTGACATCAAGATTTATCATCCACTCGAATACTTTCACTCTCACTTGTCTCATAGAAGTTATTTTAGCTTTTTTGTTAATGGTTTCACTATTGGGCAGGCTTACTTCTTTCAAAGCAAAGAACTGTTAGACTGACTATAATGGATATTAAGGGCACATATCTGAATGGACATGACTGAGAGCTGTTCACTTCTCACCATAGGTCCTCTGTCCTGATCCTATGAAATATGCTTCTAGGAACAGCTTCTGAACCTGTGATCCAGGTGTGCCCTGCCTATGGAATAAAAAATAAAATAAGGTTTAATCACCCTCTTTGCTACAGTTCGCTGCTCTCCCGTATCCTATTTCACAGTTCAGTGATATCAAACCACTGTGGCTCCAATTTCAACCTAGAGGACTACAGAGGGGTATGTTTAAAAGGCCACACACTCTCATGTCTTCAGTTCACATACTTATGGTAGCTGTGGGTCAAAAGATTGTACAGTATGATATAGAACTGGTAAAACCCATTGTAATCTTAAAGGAACTGAAGTGCTTCTGTGGCAGCACATCCACCTGAAGGATTTACTGGACCACTAATCAGCCCCCTCACGAGAGTCACTGCTCTTCTAAAACTACCAAATCTAAACAACCTACACATTCCCTTCTAAAATAAACATGTTTCCACACCAATTTATACATCTGGAAGGAAAAAAAAAATCGCATTACTAACAGTATCTATATGTAGACACAATATTGCTAGCTTGTATTTTTGCTTTGCCAAACAAAGCCACCAAATAATTACCTTTGCTTCTCTGAACAAAACAGCATTGGTTTTTTTAAATTACACCATTTAAGAATAAAAGCTTCCAAGATGCTACAGTAATGTAGAAAAAAAGCAGTAGACTTCATTTTTCATAGATCAAAAATAAAAATGGATATTAAATGCAGGGTATATGATTTTTCAAAAATGCTTTAGAAAACGATTCTTGTAGCCAATCAGCTGTAATGGGTGTGTCTATTCATGACGCAGAGGAGAGACAGTATTCAGTGAATAGCCGAGCAGACAGAGTGAGAGAAAGATAAAAAGCAAAAATGTAAAATTTCTGCAGAACGATAAGGAAAAAAGTATGGCCTGTGTAAATATCGTATCAGCTTTCCAGTGCTGGAGACAACTGAAAGAGTGGAAGGCCTGCGATCGGACACAGAGGTTGTTTTGGTTATTCTTAATTGCCGAGTTACACTGGACATGATAAAGCAACCGTTGAAAATCCTTTGAAATTTATGTAAGTGTGTAATAAATAGAATGCAGTAGCAGTTTTCTGTCTGAGATTTTGATTTAAGTTAGCATCACAATATTACCATACCTGCAGTGAAGCATGAGGCTGGGGTTTTTCTGCACAGGGGACAGGACAACTGCACTGTAAAAAGGAGAGGATGAACGGGGCCATGTATTGTGACATATTGGGCAAAAACCTCCTTCCCTCAGTCAGAGCATTAAAGAT
>JAUCMT010000051.1:12150026-12160091 GCA_032357475.1 Enteromius thamalakanensis
TAATTGAAGATGTCTCATGACTCAGTCTCTTTCTCCATTTTTCGAATTGGAAAGCGCGCATCTAAAAGTTCCTTCCCGGTGTATCTGGTATGCACGTGAGAGCGCTGTCATGACAACAACGAAAAAGTTGACGACGACCTAGTCAGCAGTTTAAGTGAGGGGTGGGCGTGGCAACAGTAGCGTGCTGAACTGTCAAGTAATGTTCGTTTGGCTACCTTGGGCTCGAGGATATAGAGTGACCAACTTTTTTTTTTAACAATTGATTATGCGTGACACGGTCTCAATTTGCGCGACGCATGAACTAGGCTTCAAACGCTGTGCACGTATGCGCTACGCGGGACAGGTGGTCACCCCAAACTGTAAGGGTATATATAAAAAGCAAAAAAATATACATATTTATACATAAATATAGATGCATTGGAGATGTAAACTATGGTAATAAATACTGTGTGCCCTAATGTGCAAGGTAAGGTGCAAATGTATTCCTTACCTAATAAATGTATTATTTGCATTACTTATATTTTGTAAAAAGTATGTTACTGTAAAATATTTCAGATATTATAAATTGTATTATATATTTTAAAATATCATATTATTTATATGTATTATATATATATATTTTATATGTATCTATGTTTATACATTGTATGTGTGTGTGTACAGTGTATATATACAGTATATATAAAGAGAGAGAGAGAGAGACAGAAAGAACTACAATAAATATATTAATAATTATATGTATATATCACTAATGCAACATAGATGATAACTAAAGATTTTTGTAAATGAGTTTTTCCATGTACAGTATTTTATCCTCCTACAAAACTAGTTTAATGGCACAAGGCATCTTGTATTCAGATCAAAAGCGGTCATAAACTGCTTCTTTAAAGGAACATATCTCCTGTATACTCACTTCCAGCCCACACACAGTATGTCACTTTTGATTTCCCGAAAAATGCATATTATATTATTGATATATAACAAGTGAAAAATTTGGTGTCATATGCACATCATGTCGCAGCAGCACATGTTCTCACTCTCAGCCGTGCCAGATACTGTTTTTTGGATCTCTCCTGGAGTCCTGAAGGCTATATTCCTGGCTCACATGTACAAATGAAATATTTCTCTTTATTTTGGCAGCGTGAAACACTTCTCGGTGGAGATTATGGCCTGTGGGTTTAGAAAGCTTTGTTTATTGTTTATTTAGGTCCCAGTTGGTTGTTGCCGTAGCAACTGAAGCCCATACAATGATCTGTGGTATCGTAAGATTTGAGTACCAGCTGCAATCAGTGTTGAAGGAGTCTATTACTGCCTGGCTGTTGTCCATTACTGTTGGCGATTCATGTGCAGAGTGGGATCAAAATCCCAATTACAGATGTCTTGGAGAACACGCCGCTGGACTGTCCACTTTACCATCACAGATGAGATTTCTCTCGAGGTGATGCTCGGCCTTTATGGGATGTCAGTCGCATCTGATAGATTTGTTTCTCTTGTAAATACAACATTTGATAACCAGATGACATCTACTGGTTTTGGCTTTGATTTGACTGTAAATTGGAAGTATGCCTCCATATGATCCTCGTTAGCCAGGCTAAATGTGTCGTAATATTTTGAATATCGATGCATATCGCATAGATTTTGCATGTATTACACAAATAGATTATATATATATTTCACAATTACACTAATACACACATGAAACTTTAAAATATATAACTTTATATATATTTATATAACTTTATAAGTATTTTTAGACATTTTTACTGGAAAACTAGATAAAAATGCTCATTAAGAAAATGTTTTTTGTTTTTGCGATGCACTCAGATTCAAGGGCACATGTACCACAGAAGGTGCACTGTTCACCGGTAATTAACTCATCTCCAGATATCCATGGAGGGGTTTTATTTCAGTGTGTTTATTTTGGTAAACATATTTCGATTCTATATAGGTAAGCAAAACATTTACACTGGGATTAGCACTCAATGTGTTTCCACAGGGATATAAACTATCAGTGCAACCTTTTCTTAATCATTTCATTTGGAAATGTAAGACTAACCAGATAAGCCAGAGTTGGTTCAGCAGCACAGCATCACCTCAGCTGGTTGTTTGAGCTGGAGGAACACATGCTCTGTCGATTAGTATTGATGAGATACATGGAGAAGAGATGCTTGGTAACAAGGATCGACAGAAAAAGGCGGAAATGAATAATTAGTCATGTTTCCTTTTATCCTGGGGTTGAGCGTTTGAATGCATTTGTCTGTAAGCATCTGTGAGCAGACTGAGTCTGTCTGGACGCTCACACTTCTGCCCCCACGCAGCACTAGTCCAGCGCTGTGGATATTCCCTGTGTGCAGGAGTGCTCTGGATCTTATTGTGTGTTGATGGTTTGTCTCTGCCAGTCTAAATTGATTGACTGGATTTGAGCCAGAACCTTCAGCTCTGAGAGACTGATAACAAGAGCTCTCAAAGATCCACTACTGCAAAAACTTTCTGTTTATCTATCTGTCTATCTATCTATCTATCTATCTATCTATCTATCTATCTATCTATCTATCTATCTATCTGTCTATCTGTCTATCTCTATACACATTCAAGTACTCAAGCTTTCTGGTCTTTCTCAAGCCAAAATTTATTTTTGAAGTGGGATTAACGATTGCATTGGAGGTGTTTGTTAATATTATTAAAAGAACTAATTTTTTAGCACTCTTCACCTTTAATGTAATTTATTTAACAATTATTAGGAGCATCAGCTTTATAACCTTTTAATTTGTATCATTCACTAACGCTCAAAAGTTTGGAATAATTTTTTTTTAAAGAAATAAATGCTTTAATATTAAATATAGTAATATTAAAAACCTACAAAATATTTCTATTTCATATAAATGCATATATTTTATTTATCAGAGAACCCTAAAAAATGTTTTTAACACTGAAAAGGAAAAAATGTTTCTTGAGTGCCAAATCAGCATATTCAGTTGATTTATAAAATAAGCCAAGACTGGAAATTCAGGAAAATATTTTGAAAACAGTTATTTCAATTCGCAAAAATATGTCTGTGACATATCCAGCTCGAGGTCCTATAACTATGCTCTCTGCCCTATACTTTCCTGTCATTTCTTCACTGTCCTTGTCTGAATAATAAAAGAATAAAAAAACAAATATATATTAGAAATGCAATAATATTTATTTTTCATAGCCTTTGTAAGCAAAAGAGACTTGAATAAACTTCAGTGCGTCATTTTGGATTATATGTCCTCCTCACTGCTTCTGAGAGAATAGAAAGAGAGTTTAGGTGGAATAGTAGTTTGTAGGAGCTCCAGGAAGGTTTTGTGTCAGGGCCACATGACACTTGGTGTGAGGGAAGACTGATTTAGTGTCGGGAGAGGCAGGAGGAGAGTTGGGGCAGGGGTACGTTCTGAATCACTCACTAATGTAGATGTGCCGCTGGGTCTGCCAGCAGTCCTGCAGGTCGTGGACAAAAGGATGGTGGACCTGACGCTGCAAAGCAACAGTTTGACAACAAGAGCACAGGTACAGTGAGTCATAAACCTCTGAGGTTTTGAACTCGACCTCTTCATGTACCAGGGTGATAAAGACACCAGCTTATATTCATCCTAGCTCTCTTCCAATGAATTTGCATTTAGTTCCTGTTGCTACAAAAACACTATCTCAACCTCCGTGGCATTTAGGAGTCAGTGGCTGTAAAAGATGACATTAGACCTGATAAAAATGATGCCATTATAGAACATTGAGGCTCACCTGGACTATTACTTCCTCCTTCGACTGCTCCAAAACTCCCAGGCGCAAAATCTCCGATTTTGGAATAACCTACATTAGACAAATGACAGGCAGTTTATTCTTCCTCATGAAGAGGACCAGTTAACAGTTTGGGGTTGTTTTCAGCAAATATGCATACATTTGTTGAAAAGTGACAATAAAGACATATTATAATGTTACAAAACATTTCCACAGAAATCATGATCATGTGACACTGAAAACAAATGAAATTACGTTTTAAGTTAATATAATAATAGAAAACTGGTGAAATTGTTCAAACCCCAAAACTTTGAATGATAGTATACAATAAGAATACATTTATATAGAAGCGTATTTTATGTGCGTAAAATTACAAAATGAAAAAGAATTGTAAATGAGTGGATGTATGCACGTTTTTACCTTTACTGCATAGATCTTATGCTTTGACTTATCCTTAACCTTTAAAATGGGACCAAAAGATCCTTTTGCTATGTAACCCAGGACCTAGAGGATGGAAAATATAATAAAATAATGATAGATGTATATAAAATAAGCAGCAAATATTGACTAATGTGTAGGCTCTTTTGTCCTTAGTGTCTCTCACCTGAAAATGTTGATGTCCTGGGACATTGCGATGGGGGAATTCGGGCAGAAACATGTTGATAAAACTTGGCAGGCTCCATTCCATCCGGAGTTTCTCAGGCCCCGGTAATGAGGAGACCAGGTGCTCAGGAATGGATGGCTCCTTGTCACAGATCATTCTATGTGATCCCATTCGTAATGGGTTGATTCGGCAGAGACCAGCAGGGAGAGAAATACCCACAGCAGAGAGAAATCCCCGCCATCTGGATATTTGTGACTGCTCCTCTGACCCTTTATACTGCTGGAAATGAATGTCATTAAATAATAATTACATTGCTACTCATATTCCAGCAATGGCCTACTTTTTTTTTTTACCATGATCATGGGTGTCAGATATTTTTCCCTGTAACTGTGGATACAGTTCTTTTAGATAATAATAAGAACATGAATAAATGTACAACGGGAAATAATAGGTTCTAAAAAACATATTTTACATTTTATAAAATGTAATTAATTTAATTTAATTGAACATACTTATGACCAGTGTCATAAACTGTGGATACTTTTCTTTTAAATAATAATAAGAAAATGATTGTACAATGAAAAAGTATAAAAAAAAACATACTTATTTTATAAAATGTAATTAATTTAATTGAATAGTTAGTTTGAAACTAACTCAATGAATATCCCCTGAATTTCAAATACAGTATGAAATAGCAAGTAATAATCATAATATTCATTTGATACTAATTAAAAGACATTAGTCATGCTCAGATGACAAGCTGGTCCTTTGTTCTTGCTTATAATATGTTTATCAACTCTTAATATATATTTAAACGTCATGTAACGACCTAAATTAATCTCGTAGCTTCTGTCTTGCTGCAAAGAAAATAAATAAATAAATGCATAATATAATTTTATATATTTTTTCCAATTAAGTATGACTCTTTTAATATTTAGCTGCTAAACATAAAATGCATTCCTTAAATACCAAGTACAGATAAAACATTAAAGTAACACATGCCAGCCATCCAGAACACAGGCTTCACACAGCGTTCCCAACTTTTCTCACCACTCGTACCAACAAAATAATTGAAGGAACTAACCTTGCTGGTTTTGCTAGCATCGGCACCCATCACATTTATCTTTTGCGTGAAATATTAGTTGAATTTTAAGTGCAGTTCGTTCATGTTGTTGCTTGATGTTTCGGTGGCAGGGAGTGAACACCAACGTGGATTACTCTTATAATCGCTCGAAAATGGACAAGACAAGAGCTTTTAAATTATGTGTCACGTTGAACTATGCATACGAACTCCGAAGCGTTATCAGTGTGACAGATATGGCGACAAAACAAGATAATCCCCGATAGCATCGAATACTGCGCAGCCGCCCACATTACTGTCACCCAATCGGATTTCTCGCTGAGTTGTTAGACCACGCCCACTCCAGCGCCCACTCCAAACAGTACCAGGAGCTGTCCAGGCTGAATTATTTACATCCAGTAATGAAACATGACGATATTAAACATTAAGTGCCACAGATACAGGCTTTCTGTTCGTTTTTTAGTTATATCTATCATCATCTAACGTTGTTATTATATTTTTTAAAAGTAGATTCTTTATTAACCCGTCTTTGGATCCACTGCAAAAGAGGTCCTTCAAAAATGTAATTAAAACGTTTTCCACAGTAAGAAAAAAAAATGGTTCTTTCGATTTTGCATGCTGTTTTGGGGACATTTATTTGATTCAGTTTAGTTCTCTCCTAATCAGCTTACAAACAAAATGTGGAAAATTAGGAAAAAGTAAAAACAGTAAAATTTGAAAGACAAAATAAATAGAAAAAAAAGAAAGCAAACGACATATAGACAGGATTTTTGTTGCTTGCAATAATGCAGAGGGGAAAAATAAGCAAAATAAAACAATATATAATCTTTTTGTGCTCCATGAATGTTCTGGACAGTTGCTAGTTTTTATGAAGTTGTTTTAAAATGTTTTATGTCATTGATAGCACATAAAACATATAGTATAATATCATATAAAGCATATACAACTTAATGTTTTTATGTATATTTTATTATTGTATTTCATATTATTTGTTTCAACAATTTTGTAATGGCTTTAGTTTTATTTAACTAACGCTAATAACGCTGGTTCTGGATTATTTCTCATTTTTGTCAGATTACACTAATAAAAACATACACACGGAGTGTATCGCATGTCATGTGACAGCTGATCTTTTCAGCATCAGACGGTTACATAAGTCAATAGATTGGATTATCTCATGAACATAATCATCGTGTTGTTGCAGAAGGCACAGCTGGCATGACTGAATTTATGACAACATATAAACATTCATTATTTTTAATTCCTTATTTATTATTTAGGTATTTTGCACATTTATGATTAATATCATAATAGAGTGAATTGTGCAAGTGCCCCTTCTGTGGAGAGGCAATGTGATTTTGGCTTCATGAGAAAAAAATGCACAGTTTTAGAATATAGTATTTTGACAAATAATATACAAGTTTCTCACAGCCGTAATGACATTTATGATTAACTACTGACTTTCTGCCCCTGTTTTTCTTGTTCACAAATACATTCGATATGCACATGTTAAATGTCTTTAGAATAATTGATTAGAAACAGTAGCTGCACAATTGCCCATAATGCATGAATGATAAAGAGCTACACTGAAACCATTCTCCTAGAAAGGGCAGCCATATGTGGCTCCTTAGGAAAGGGTTTTCAAAAAGAAAAAAAACAATTGCTAAAAATTACTATATAGCCACCTTTTCTCTTAATATGTAGCCAATGTAATATGTAAACAAGATATAGTAAGCACATTTTTATTCACTCTTGATATTTTATTTTAATAAACTATACACTAAATGTTGTGTATATGTTTTTCTATATTAACATATAATCAGAAACAAATGTTTTTGCACGAAGGTATGGGAAACGCAGTCCAGAACACACAAACAAAACTACAAAAAAGTACCCTCTGGTGGCTGTCTAGGGAATGACACGTATGACAATATTAAAGGGTTCATGACATGAAAAACAAAATTCAAGTTTCAAAACTTAAAATATCTTTATCATCAATATCCTCATGTTTCGTTATAGATATGCATATATTTGACTATATTTTGGACTGTTAAAACAAAAACTCCCACCAACTCCCATTCTAAAGCTTGGAAAAGCAAAGAATTTTGTAAAAAATATAACTATAAATATAAAATATAACTCCTCTTCTTGATTTTTCCATATATATATATATATATATATACATATATGTTGATTTATTTATGCAAAAGCCTTTATTAACGCACTAATAAAGCAAGTAACAGATTAAAATATAATTTTTAAAAAATCCACTTTAAGGCTACTCTACTACAGTTCTATATTTAAACCAGTTATAGATCACTATGAAAAAAAATTAGGCTACTAAAAAAATCTAACTATATCAGTGGAGGCTTTATATACGTAAGTGATTACTGCCGTTATTTTAAACATTTCTGTTAGAATTTATTTCTGAATATTTCACTATGAATATTTTATTATGCATTAAAGAAATTTCTCTTACGTAAGCGTAGATCAAATGCGTGACGTAAGAGTCTTGCCATTTCCATAGTAGCATTTGTAAAGTTACATCCCGGAAACTAACTTGTCAAGATGGCGACGCGCATTGCAAGCGTGAGAACTTCGTGCACAATATTTCAATCAGTATTGACATTGCGATGTCATAATGTAAATATCAAAAGATATGTGCGTAGACGCAGATGTGTGTCTGGTTTAATTTCAGAGAAGCAGTCGATAGTCGACAGTCAGAACCAACATTTATTGCAAGACAATATTTTCAGAAGTCCTACAAGAGACAGCATTCAACGACCAGACAACATCTCGAATTCAGTACAGTCCTCTGCTCGGGAAAAGGTGATGAACGACAATCATCAGCACACCACATTGCCCCGTTTTGGAGAAGTTGATGGTTTGTTGTATGAGAAAGCACAGCCTGGGGACAAGAGTTTGACGTGAGTCAAATATTGACATTTTTTTTACTGCGTGATTCGTGGCGGAGACTACAAAGTCTCTTTTGTTTCTGTTCTTTCTTTCCTTTAAAAAAAATAATTATTATTTAACGATAAAATTTAATATGCGAGAAATGATTTGACAATTTTGTAAACTTTCTGAATGGCAAACTATTATTAATAAATTCTGGGGGAATAAACTCTTCTTTATATAAAGTTTCTGTAGCAAACTTAATGTAATCACTAAAGGCTGTGAAAAATCAATAGTGCATTTTATGTCTTATGTTAATGTTGTATTAAATCTCACTGTATATGCAGGAGGCTGGTCAACATAGCTCGATCTAAGAAGCTTCGGGAGCAGCAAGGTAAAGTCGTTCTGGAGGGAAAGCATCTTATACGCAGCGCTCTGGATGCAGGGGCCGTAGCACACACTGTTTATTTCAGTTCAGTGGATGCATTGCAGGAGCTTCCCCTGGATAAACTCAGAGGCGCCAGCATTGTGAAAGTCAGAATGGAAGATCCTAAAATCTTCTCTGATCTTGACATCTCAAAAAACATAATAGGTAAGAGATCAGCATTAGGAATACTAAACAAATTGTCCCGTCATAAAGCGGCACTTTAATTTGATATTCTCTAATTGCAGCCATATTCAAACGGCCTGAAGCATCCCATTTAACTTTCTCAGAAGAAAAGTATGGCAAGCCATTGCCTCTGACACTGATTTGTGACAATGTGAGAGACCCTGGAAACCTGGCCGCAGTGTTACGCTCTGCTGCTGCTGTCGGGTGTCACAGCGTGCTGCTCACTAAAGGTACCAGCAAAGCTAAGACATACTCAATTTTATTACTTATGAATATTTTATTCTTAAATGAGCCCATTCACACCAAGGATGATTAACTATAATGATAAAAATAAAGATCAAAAATCCTTCTAGTCTAACAGAATAGCTGAATCCACATCACAACTATAATAACAATTGATGTATAATGTTTAATGTATAATAACCTTTGATAGTTTGCCATTTTCTGTTTGAAAATCGAAATGCAGATTCATGAACCTAGCTGTGTCTTATTTTACATTTGTTGGCTGCATGCATCATTAAATTGACTGTTATTTCTTGTTAGGTGTAAAATAATGTCATTTATTTATTTATTTATTTTTAAATTAAATGATTGAAATGAGTCTGCCGATGCTGTGCAGAATGTAAGGATGCATCCTCCAAAATAAGATGCTGCTCGAATAGCTTATATTAAAAATATAACACATTGCACATTGGATGAGGATTTGATCATAAGTGCACACAAATAAAAACTCTTAAAAAAAAACAACAACATTATTTACATTATTACATTATTTTCAACAACATTGTGAACTTTCTTTAATATTTTTAGAAAAAGTATTCTTTTAAAATATCAGAATAATTTTTTTAAATAAGTGCTGTCAAACGATGAATCATTCCAAATAAATGTTTTTGTTTCTTTGCATATTTGTGTACTGTGTATATTTATTATTTATATATAAATAAACACACATGCATGTATTTAAGAAAAATGTTACGTTTATATATTAAATATATTTCTTTATAGTATAAATGATATAAATATGTATATGTAAATACATGCATAAACAGAATATGTATAAGACATGCTGTTTGTGTGTGTCTACAGTATATATATATATATATATATATAGCTTATATA
>JAUCMT010000051.1:12168876-12191495 GCA_032357475.1 Enteromius thamalakanensis
GACGGGTCATGTACAGGAACTGACATTGAAGACCTCGTAGAAGACACCTTCTCAATAAAGAACTCCAGAAAGCTTTCACAGACAGAAGGTGATTCCTCCATACAAATGTTGAGAGGATTAAGAGCAGAATCTATAGTCTTAAATAACAGACGAGGATTACGAGTATTATTTAAGATGATATCAGACAAATGCTTCCTTTTAGCCTCTTTTAGCCTCATTGTCTGATACTGACGCCAGGAGTCCCATAACATTTGAAAACACACCTGTAAACCATCTTTCTTCCACTTGCGCTCTCGAAGCTCTGTCTCAAGAAACTTTAGGTCATTGCGTCTTGGATTCAGTGTCACTGGATCTTTAGCAAAAGTTATTATGCACTGCTTCAGAGATTTTACCAGAGCTGTCTTGAATTCCAGCACTCTTGGAGACTCATTGTTTTTTGTGTTTAGGTGTCTCAAGATGAGGATGTGTGTGACTGGATAGAGTGTTAAAATGAAAACATGCATTTCTTTAAAACCTTTTATTAATGGCTCATGGCAGGGTGTGTGCCAGGGACCTTTCTGGGAGATCAGGACTGTACACCATCCTTGGAATAATTTGGCTAAAATGGCAAATTTATTTGAGCTGCCATTTTTCGTGATTATGTTTGTTTGAGCTCTTGTGTTGACTGAACCAAAGGTGACAAAAGTTCATCCAGCATGTTCAAATGGAAATCAGAATCAGATGAGAAACCTTATTAAATAAATAACTTTACATTCTCCTTTCCACGAACAGTGTCGATACAGCTGTTTCTTGAAACACATCGGGCCATCCAGCACATTTTTAACCATATCTATTTCAGAGCTGTCTTGTACTGACAGTAGGTTATCCCCAGCTCAGATGGGCCTTGCCCATACTTTCCTCCTAAACCCTGTTTCTCAGCTGCACAGCATGTCCCTACCCACACATCTAAAACCTTGATCCAAAAAGAAAAAAATGGGGTCAATATATGCATATATTTAATCTACCATTTAATATATTTTTTAAATCAGTAGCACCATTGTAAACTTGTTAAAAATGTGAAAACATCAGACAACAAAACAGAACCCAAGAAATTTAACTTTTTACAGACATTTAAGCACAAAACCATGACATACAAAACAGTTATAAAAAGTAACGAGAAGATATTATCACAGCCACAATGCATGCAATAGTCACCTGAAATAGAAGAACAGGTAATATAACAATTAAATTTATCACTAGTGTTGTTATATTTTTTATTATATATTTACAACAATAATCTATGATCTATTATGTTATTATTATGTCTCCAAAAGTTCTTTGTACTTTATCCCAAAAATAGTCTTAATATATCTTATTCTTTTTTTTTTTCCCCTCAGGTAAATACCTATTGGGATTTACATGCTTTAACCAAGCCTCTTCTGTTATAATCCTGTTTCCTTCCTTTTTCCTTTTAATTCTGATTTAAGAGGAACAATCTGGTCTATAATTTGAAGATATTGATCGAATTTGGAAAGTACTTAACAGTCCAGTTAACCCCAATAAAAATCTTTGGTATGTGATGGAGAAGATTTTGAGCAGTGACACTTGGCCAGTGATTATTTTTCAGGTAAGTCTTATTCCCAAAACATATTGGGTTTTAAAACTGTAATTTTAAACCTGTTAACGATTTATTATTGTTTATTAATATTCTAATAATAAACACATGTGTCTTTGGTAACTGACGTGATACTAAAAAAGTTTACATGGAATATGCTACACTCAGATAAGGGTATATATGTTATATGCTCACCAGAAAAATGGAGAACCGCCTTCTTAAGCTCATGGGGATGTCACGGACAAGTATATTAAAACGGAGGGTGTGACTGCAGTATGTGTCCGTATCCCTGAACACATAATCTGGTATAAACTCTCAAGGTGCAAAATAATTTTCAACATTTAGTGTTAAGGTGAAAACTGTTTTTGATATAGAAAAATTACACATATTTCACATAAATAAAATCAGAAATTCTGAAATATAAGGCAGAAATATAAGGCATATAGCAGAGCCATTCACTTGTTTGAGATCTCGACGATGAAGAAGAAATGTGGAAATACTGTAGTGTTATTGGGTAGCACATCAGCACAAGGAGAATTAGGCTGGCAAAGCCACCTACAGATACAGATTCAACATGAAAGCAGTAAACCTGAGGCAGCTCAAAGGGTAGAGATATTGCTAATCTATTAAATAAGCATTACTAACATAAGGACATGTTTTCATTTTTTATTGTGAGATAGGCCGACATTGAAATGGTTTGAGATCTAATAATAACTAACTGCTTAACCCTAAAATATAAAATGGGTGTCACCTGATTCCATTGTTTCTGCTGCCATTAAAGATAAAAAATCCTTCCTCTGTGACGTTGCAAGAGCTTTCATCCTTGTTGCAGCCCTTTATATCCCATATAAGTGCGTTCTCTGATCTGATACAAAGACAAACGTGTTAACAATTTTTAAAACAGGACATACCAGTTTAAGCTTGTGCATTTCTGGAAAATTAACTAAAAACATTAATAGGTATACTCAAGAAAGATGACCTGCTCTAAAACTATGCAAGTAAGAAGTAAAGTGTTTGACTGCAGAACATACTGTCATGCCCCTGGGCTGTTTGCTGGTGTTTTTGTCATTCCCTGTTTGACCTCGTTTCTGTGATTGTGTCATTATGATCAGGTGTGTGTAATTAATTAAGTCATTGCCTCCCCTTTTATGAGTTGGATATTGTTCAGTGTTTGTTGTCTGGTCTCGTCGATGCAAAGTGATTGTTTGTGTGGTGTGTATCTCCCTGCTGTTCTATTTGCCTTCGTGTGGATGCCTTCTGTCCGGGGACAGTTCTCAGGAGAGCTTGGCCGCCTTTGTTGATTGGGTGACCGTAGACATCGTGGACAATGACACCAACCAGTAAGTGCCAGTCGGCGTTGTGGCTGGAGTATCCCTCATCTTCGCCCTTCGGATCCTAAGCATCGGCCTGGCCCATTGGCTCTTCATCTTCGCCTCAGGCTCCTGCTCCCCCTGGAGTGGCTTCTCAGTGGGACAACATCATGGGTGCACTCTGGGTCCCGCCTGGTTCCTCCTGCTCCAAACTCCGCCTGTCTCCTCCCTCCGTAATCATCTCCACCCTTCTCCACCCGTCTTTTGTTGTCCTCCTCCCGGTCAACTGACCACCTCTTGAACCTCCTCCATATTTCTCTCTCTGCTTTCCATGTGCTCTGTCTCTGTGTGACCTAGTTTCTGTGATTTTGTCATAATGTAATTAAGTCATTGTCTCCCCTTTATAAGTTGGATTCTGTTCAGTACTAGTTGTCCGGTCTTGTTGATGCAACGTGGTTGTTTGTGTGGTGTGTATCTCACTGCCAGTCTATTTGCCTTCATGTGAATTCATTAAAAGACATTATATTCATAATCATTCATCTTCCTTCTTCCTGCCACACTACACTGTGACGCATACAATTTGTGATGTCATACATGCTTAAAATATTGCTGGAGTTGTGGAAAAAGTGGTGCTATACTAAATAAAATGACCGACATCTGTAGTGCTGCTGTTTTGTACCTGTAATTGAAGCTGTTATACTTCAGAACCTCCCCAGGGCTGTACAGACGGATGTTCTTCCTTGAGTGAGGACCACCACCAACTATCTTTAAACTGTAGCTAAAAACATACACACAGATTGAGTAATCCCTAAATACTTTGCCCCAATCCCATTTTTACCCCTTATTTTTTGCAACAACCAGTGCTCCACACAGAGATCTGATCTGATCATCATCCAGCCTGTCTGGAATGACATGAAGTAACAGAACTCCTTGTGCGGACAATAATCTCACTGCATTATTACAATAAATGACAAAAATAATGTTTGAAAATGTAAACTGATATTTTCAACTGACAAACTACCACAAAAGATAGAAGTAACCAACTTAAAACCCTTTTTTGTTGGTGAAAATTCTAGTGGCCAAAATCTTACTGTACATTAATATTGACAGTACTGTATATTAATATTAAACACTAATAATATAATATACCAGCAGGTATGTAGGAACTAGATGATGTATGATGACGTATGACATCGTAGTAGTATTGTCCCAATTCATAGAGGAATATTTTCACCTTGACACTCTGCTCTAAGAGACAAGGGTAAGGGTTCTAAAATAGAATTGGGATTCGGCCTTCATGACATCTGGGGAACAGAAATTAAAAATTAAACTTTATTTAAATCATAAGGAGTTATACCTGCCAAGAAACTTCCTAGACTCTCCTACGACCACATCCTGAATGAGGAGGAAGGGAAAGAAGACTACAGAGAGAAAGAGAGAGAAACAAAATAAAACCATTCAGAATTACAATACAAAAATAATACCTTAAATAACTGTCACAATATCCAGCTGGAATTCCCTCTGTGTCTCCACCAGAGGGCACTCCAGTCAGATCAGTGCCACACTCTAGCACTCCATTGACCATCATGCCTCACTCCTGGGACTGATCACACACACCTGCACCTCATCACCACATCCACATACTGATTACACACACACAAACACATAAAAGCCAGTCTCAAACCTGGCTATCATTTCCAAGTGTTCTTTCCCGTTGTTTTGCCCATTGTTACCGTTTACTGTTGACCTGGATTCTGATTGTTTGCTGCCTGCCTCAACCTTGCTTTTTCTCCCTGTACTGTGATTGTTTGCTGCCTCACCCGAAATCTGCCTGTATAACTCTACCTTGATTCTGTCTCCTCTCCATTGGTCTGTTTGCCGGTATTTGACCCTGTCTGTAGCTACATATGGATCTGTACACCTCTGTCTTGTTTGTCACAAATACCTTTTAATACATTTTTATCCTCTATTAACAATGTTTTTACTTTATGTACTTTGTGTAAAGCTGTCTTACATATAGTCTGTATATGTTACCCTGGACCACAAAACAAGTCTTAAAGGAAAGATGCACTTTTTGGGGGGAAATAAGCTTATTCTCCAACTTCCCTAGAGTTAATAAATTGAGTTTTAGCATTTTGAAATCTATTCAGCCATTCTCTGGGTCTGGTGATTAGCACTTTTAGCATAGCTTAGCATCGATCATTGAATCTGATTAGACCAAAAGCTTTTAGTTCCAATGTTCCTTAATTATTACGCCATAATTAGAGCATAGTTCCTAGCGATATTGGCCTAGAAAGTACTGAACAGAGGGAAACGATACTGACTGAAAGGTTAGTTTGTAGTTAAAGTGTGGCAATCAGCAGGTTCTTACAGTTTTTATAAAGGAAACAGGGTGTAACTGGATCAGGATTCCAACAGCTGAAGTGCCTTCTACTGAGGCGTTTAGACTCCTGCACAGTGGCACTGGCATCAATCACCAATCGGTTACCAGGAGGGCAACCAATATAGACAGGCAAATTCTGCAAACCCTAAGAGAGCGAGAACATGACAAAATGAGCCTCAAATAGTGAGAAAGGCAGAAGAAAAAAAGGAATAAAAGTGCAAAGATGTATGAGCCATACACTAAGAACCATCCCACGGTCAGTCTGCTGGAAACACTGTCTTGGAGAAATGCCAATCTGAAACCAAACACAAACCATAAAATACATCTAAAATATTACATCTTTTATCTGTTAATTTTACAAATATCTGTGATATTTTAACACTGACTCTAAACAACACGCTGAAAGGCAAAAGTCTCTCTCCTGGTAACAACTGATCTTTAACCATGCCTTTGTCAGTTACAGTCACCTAGATAACAGCAGATGTTTCGAGTAAAAACAGATGAACAAACACTTAGGAAATATATTACAGTACAAACTGATGTAGCTAGGTGTTTATGTGGGAAGGGTAAAGTGCCTTGTAAAGGACTCCTCCATGGTTAAGTTTCACATATCTCCGTAGAGTCACTCTCAGATATTTAGAATTAGTGACCATTGCAAACATTCTGATATCATTAATAACTTGCTCTCCTGGAACAAAATACATATTATTAGCACAGATAATACATAAAACCAATAATAATCACTTTTTTAAAACTTCATTATGATTTCAAATTATGACAAATAAAATACAGTTTGAAGTTTAAATCTTACAGTGATTTAGTATAGGTATAATAATGTTATCACCAAAAGCAAAAGTGGCAAATTATAGTGTTCCTGCATGAGTTGACAAGCTGACATTCACAGCTTTCTCTACGAATTACAAATGCACAATTAGATTAAGTTTATATGCGAATTCCTAACCGATGGACTCTAGAGTGAGCTGTTGGGCTCTTATGAACAGAGAGAATGAGAATGAGGTTGCTCTGTCCAGGTAAACTCTATCTGGAAGTCTGGCCATCATGTGTTCTTTGCTGTCTGTGGTAACACCTGACACATTATTATATGACAGGTACAAACAAAGGTCCTGAAACACAATAAAACACACATGATAAAATGAGACTTCTATTACTTTCACCACCAAAATATTCAGACAATTATACTTATTGTTTATTTGCATTGGAAATTTAAAAGTGAAATCTGTCACCTTATAGAGCACACTATTGCACATGCGCGAGATGGGGCTCTCTTTAGGATCTCCAATGACCTAAAAACGAAGGAGCAATGTAAAACATCTCTACAATGTAACTACATACGTTCTTTTAAAACCTTATCTTCAGCAGAAAGTGATATCCACAGGAGACTGATAAGATAAAAGTCGTTATTTTGAAATGAGCACCAGTCTTGGCAGGCAAATCTATAGTGACAATTTATATAAATACAGTGTATAAATATATGTTGATTTGTAGTGGCTGGACATGATCAAATACCATGAGGTATTGTGCGTGCAGCTGCAGCAGGTGGTAGACAAAACCCTGGTACAGAGCCAATGACTGTGTGGTGTGTAATTCAGAGGAAGACGTCACTAGTTGGGGGTTGATTGAGTACCGCTGTAATCGGTTAAATCTCTCTATATGAGGGACACTGTACTCGAGGTCAAAGGGACATGTGGACAGGAATGCCAGATGACTAAATAACCTATGTGGGAAAGACAGAGATGCATCAGATGAAGATGAAGATAGAAAATTAAAAACAACAATAAAAACTAATGTACATTCACTCAAAAACAAGTTGAACGAAATGACTGCGTACAAAATCTTGACAACTGGGATTTTCCGCTTCACTACAGAACCTTTCCCATCCAAGTCTACTGTGTACAGCACCTGCACACACAGACAAACAAACACATGCATACAGTACATAATTGTACTAATTCCTAGTGTTATTGTCCACAAACTTTTTTCATATTGTAGCCCTGTTGCAGGGGGTATTTGCTGTTTGTGAGCATGCTTGCGCACACCTCTTGTAACTCTTTATCTCCATCATAAAACACGGTTAGTGTGCTGTGATAACTGGAAAGAGGCTGCAGATAGTACAACTCATTCCAGCCCTGAGACGGTCGCAAACGAAACACAGATTCTGTTCTTTCTTGACCCCACCACAGCTTCAAAAAAATAAATATCATTAAGAACTTTTACTTTTGTTTCTTGATGTGAATAGATAGATTCTTGTTTTAAAACCATATAATAATATACACACCTCCTCATGTTCAGTAACGAATACAAATGTTCCATCATAAGAAAGACTGAAATATTTTATCATCTGGTCACTAAGAAATCCGCAGTCGTGCCAAAAACTCTGGCTATCCTCCCAACTGAACAAACACACACAAAAACGTCTTTACATAATTATGTACAGTAAGTGCAAATATTAATGCATGTGTGCACATACGTAAGAATATATGAGAAGATGAGTGAGTTTCCCCAGATGTATAGAATTCCAGTGCTGGGGCTGAGAGTCATTCCATTAAATTTCAGGTTCAAAGAACTTCTCTCTTGGTCCCCTGTTAAATACACACACACACACACACATGTTGGTTTTTGTGATTTATGAGGACTCTCCATAGGTGTAATGGTTTTTATACAGGACAAACTGTATGTGCTATTGCCCTACACCTACCCTACACCTAAACCTACCCCTTACAGGAAACTGTGTGCATTTTTAGATTTTCAAAAAAACACCATTTAGCCTTTTGAATTACGGGGACACTGAAAATGTCCTCATAAAACACCTACATATTGTTATACCTATGTCATACCCATGTCATTATACACATTTGTGTCCTCATAAACCACATAAACCCGCCCACAAATACTGTAACTTTTGTTATTATGATAAAAAAACCTGCAAAACATACTGTCTAATTTAAACACACACAAAACAGATTCACATCACTGAATCTACACATGGACACTTGGACACATAAATATGTGTATGTGCTTACATTGCCTCCGACCATAAACAATGAACCCAGGTGAAATCTCATTCACCTGGAAGTCACCATCTGTGAGGAAACAAAGCAAATCAATTCCTGATTCTAACAGATTTAGGGTAATATGGAGGAAGATGCCTTAAAATCATTCCAGTTTACTGTATAATCTGGAATGTCACAGAAAGCAGAATGTAAAAACCTTCTCAATCTTGATGGTGTTAATGTCAGTTACATTTGTCAAATTGAGGATGAATAAATCTAAAGTACAAGCTATTCATCAAAAAGGAGAGTTTCTTACATGTATGATTGAAAGAAAAAAATGAGGTAGTTGAGGACATCTTACCTGAGGGGCCATTTTTACTGTTCTGTTACTGTACTGTGCTTAAGTAATGGTATTTTCAGCTGTATATCTATACAATAAAGGAGCATTCTGTAAATTGAGCAGAATCCTCTTATATCCCTTCCCTGAGCTAAGCATGGATAACCATGATTTCCAGTAGCTAAAACATGGCCACCTCAGACCTCTGCTCCTATCTAGTGGTCTTCTAGGAAGTTCAATCATTTCTCTTCAAACTGCATAGAGTAAACAAGTATAATATTATATTAATAAAAGCAGAAACTTATTCTGAATTGTTACAGTATCCTAAAGGGAAAGACAAAAAGCACTAGGACAAAATCATTAGGCTACCATCTCCCGTTTGTGTGCTCTGTACAGCAGTGCGTTACCGAAAATGAGCAGTATGTAAGAACGTTCTTGATCTTCGTGGGAAAGCAGCTCTACCAGTATGATATCAGTTACACCGGTCTGGGCGTTCTGGGCTGCTGAGCGCACCTGGCAGGTGTGGTCTGGAGAAGAAGACTGCATCAGTATAATTACATCCTTATAATAAAATAATCAACACATCAGGAATTGGCCTTAGCTGATCCATATGAAAACCCATCAACCAGAAAAGAAAAAGCAATGTTGAGACTTATAATATATAATAATATAATAATGCACTTACTGTTCACAGTGCTTCTTTTAAGGTTTTTGTGAAGTCCCACAAACTCGCATGCGGTGAAGCCAAGAGAATCTACCAACTCTTTAAATGTAACATTACCATCTAGTGGAGAAAATTAGATTTAGCTTATGAATGCAGCCAGGATGAGGGATATCATTTGATTTCTAATTAAAATCATATTGGAGGGAAAGAGTTGTTTCAGAGAGAATGAAGTAGTTAAGAATCTGACCATAAATCTCTGCACGGTACAGGGTCCCACTCTGCAAGCCTCCCCCCAGAACATAGAAGTACTCTCTACCGTGATAAGGAATACTCACTGGTACCAAACCAGACACACAGACTGCACTCAGTACCCTTTCCCATGTATCTATGAAAGAGAGATGTCATTGAAGACATGAAAACAAATAACCCTTTTAATAAATATCACTTATGTAATTGTGCATCACCTCCATAATTCTAAAAGTATAAAAATATTTTTAGACTATTTCATTAAATATGTAATATTCAGATTACACAATACATAATATATCTCTTTACAATATACAAAATCAATTATTTGCAATTGAATAATTTTTTTTTTGCTAACTGAGATATGCATGATGTTACAGAATATAAACGCTATTACTAAATGCCACAATTAGCAGTATGAATCTCTTTTTTTCTCTTTTGTGATGTATATACAAGTAAAGAGAAAATTGTAGAGCAGGACTTGATTTGTCTACCTGACAAACCTGAACACCCACATAAATTGGTACCTGATGGTGGCACTACGAGGGGAAGAAGAGAATAGTTTCCTAGGAAGCGGTATAGCTCTTGATGGTATATGACAAATAGTGAGCTCTCTGTAGATAAAGCTTCTTGAATCATTGAAGACTCCACCTGTAGACACTCCAAAGAGCCTGATGAGCTCTTTATACTCACCTATATATAAAAATGTAAGTTAATTTAAAGATTGACACTGGCTGTAATGTTGTCATGTATGCAATGCCAGTTTATGTACAACCTCTATGAGGGATGTGTGCTGGAACTCGGTAGCAGTCATGAGCACAGCTTTCAAGCCTGGTATTCCTGGCAATAAGAGAACAGGAGCATGGTCCACTACAGCCCAGAGTGGACGGGATGGACTACCAACTCTCAGCACGTCTTCTATAGTCCGTATCTATAGACAATTAAATACCACATGCAAATAAATTAGGGCAAAACTTCAAAAAGCATTTCATTCATCCTATTTTATAATTTGCTCTTCATACTGTAAATGACATCCACTTTAAAAGGTCATAGTGAATGTAAAGTATCTTGCACTTTACATCTACTCTTTGACCTTACCTCAGTGCCAAAAGATGCTTCAGTCTCTCCCTTCTCAGTAGTGACCATGTAGCCGTTCACATTAAGGGCAAAACTGCCCATCACATAAACACACTTAGGTCATTACATGTAGACAATAATGTATCAAATCAAACATATATGTAAATATACACGCACCTTTTCTCAGGTAGATGCTGAGAACCAATTTCAATGGATGTTACCTTGACCCGTTGCACCACTGACCAATTGATGAAGGGCATTGGGGTGTACCAGCTAAACTCGCACATCTCACTTCCACAGGTAGCTAAACAAACACACACCAGCAAAACCACCAACACAAATAAATGTCTTTATATTCACAACCATTACTGAGTGCTAAAAGTTACGCATGCACACACCATTGTCCAGGAGGGAAGCAACTGACAGCTCCACCTCGAGTCTCTGTGGTTTGAAGTGAGTGGAGTGTGTGGGCTCTTGGAACGTAACAAGTGCTTTTGGCATCAACCCAGTCACTGAGTCCTCCAGGCCGACTCTCCCTGAAGACTCCTGAAACACCCAATAAATATAACAATAGTAATATACACAATAATAATGGTGCTTTTTTCATTTCTACAGTTCCTACAAGTGACTACAATTGCTGTTTCAAAAAGTTGATGTCAGACCTCTAAATATAAGTGGATATTACTACCTTAAAGCCACACCGCAGGTCTAGCTTCAGGTAATATGGAAATCCCAGCTATGAGACGCAACAGATTATTATGAAACCTAATGCACACACAACATTCACTACACAAGGAATGCTCAATAAAATTCTTTTATGTACTGTAGGTTTTGGATAATATCAAGAGTGTGAGCTTACATTTTTATGCATTTCCGTAGGGTCCAGATCTTGCACCTCCATGCCACCAGTCCTGAGGCTGCACATTCCAGGGGAAACTATATCGGTTTTACACAGCCTGACGTCCCACTCACACTGTCCAGCGCAAGATGGCGTAAAACCAACCACTGATAGTGCAAGGAGCAAAATCAAAGCCATTTCTGAAACAGACTGGAATTAATTTGAGATTGAATTGAGTTCTGAAATCTAGATCGCTACCAGGCGCTTACAGCTGACTGATCATTTAATAACTATATTAAGACATTGATAATCTTGCTCCATGACACTTTAGCTTAAGATGCTGTGAATGTGACAGACAGTTAGTAAAAAAACTTATTTAAAGGATTAGTTTACCCCAAAATGAAAATTTGGTCCTTAATTACTCACCCTCATGTCGTTCCAAACTCATAAGACCTTCATTCATCTTCGGAACACAAATTAAGATATTTTTGATGATATCAGAGAGCCATCCATAGGCAGCAACACAACTCAAATGGTCCCAGGTCCAGAAGTGTAAACATCGGTAAAAAAAAGAATGCTTCTTGCCATTTTAACGCACCGTATACGCAAGCTTTAATGTACTTGCGCCCAGGTGGAAGACTCAAGTCATAGAACAATGGTTGAGCATATAATGTTATTTTTGTTCTCTTTGTCACAAAAAAAAGTATTCTCCTTTTGTCGTAAAAAAATGAAGTTAATTCACTTATGTCACATGGACCTTTTGTTTACCTGTGTTTTTACCAAGTTTCTGGACCTGGTATCATTTCAGTTGTATTGCTGTTGATGGAGGGTCAGATTATAGCTTTCTGATATCATCAAAATATCTTTATTTGTGTTCAGAGGAACAAAGGTCTTAAGGGTTAATTACAGAATTTTCATTTTTGGCAGAACTAACTTAACCCTTTAATGTTACACAGCTAAAACAACGTTAGGCCTGATATTTATTTATTTAAATGACGAAGCTTCTGTGTGACAACGCGCTACTTTTCATACTAGGTAGATATTTATTTTTTTAAATTACGTTTTAGTTAACGTTACATTTACAGCATAAATTTACAGTATAATGCCTATCCAATATACAGTATATCAATGCAACGACCATCATACTGTACATGATTCGTCTGCATTAGAATTTGAATACTCTATTTAAACTATAAATCTTTGTTTAAGTTACTGTTTAATACTTAACGGCTTTTAAACAAAGGCATTTAACTTTAACGTTACTGTTTACAACGGTATTTTTGTAACGTTATTCATAGTATGGTTTGAGGTGGCCGTTAAAACCGTTTATCATTTGTTCAGGGTATCGACTGCAACACTAATGATGAAATTAGCAACGATTTATTAACAATTAGCTAATTCACAACAGTTTTGAGGAACTTCGTGAATTTTAAGAATTACCTCTGAAATGTCAAAAGTAGAGTTCTTTCTATGGTTCTTTTTTTCCTATGCGTTTTTCACACAGATACACAAGACACACAAATTCGCTCCTCCACGAGACAGAACAGTTTAGGGGGAGGGCTACTGCCTAACAGCATCAGCGTTTCTATAAACCTGCCCGAAAAGTAGCTAAATATTGCCAGATGATGTCACGCGCTAATTGGCATATCAGTGACGTTATCACGTAGTATCTGATAAGCGTAAGCCCGTCATGTTTCTACTCTGAGGCGCCGTGTATTATATTTAAATATTACATCCAGATGCACAATAAGTAGGTTCTTATTAACATATTTCTTTGCGTGATGACGTCATTGCGTAATCGCAACGCAAAACTACATATTTATGTTGTATACAAAATAATTAGTGGTTAATAAATTAACGTGTTTTTTTGGTGGTTTAATTATTTGACTACAAATCTTACCTCATCATACCTCCCAGTGATTATTCCCGGGAAAAACTGAGATGCCCCCAAGCTGGCTTCTTAAAACTGACTAAATATTTCAAAAGAGCCAAAAGAGCCGTTCTTGAAAGGAACGGATCGCAAAGATTCGGATCCCCTCAAAGAGCCATAAATCCCATCTCTAGTCACAAGCTGACCAGACAGGTTGAAATCTGACGACATCACACACGCGGAAATGAAGAACGATGGGCATTGCCACACTTTCTTTTTTATTTATTTATTTTTTGGTACCGAGGCAGGAATATGATTTATTTTAAATATAGTAAAAAAAAAAAAAAAACGAAACGAAACAACAAAAGCACTTTAAGAGAAAAGGATTTACATGGCCGTTAACCACAAATTTATAACAAAAGCAAATATTAGCTAAAACAATTAAAATTTGTTTATTTTTCAGAAATATTATTATTTAATAGTAATTAATTATAATATAATTTTAAATAAAATAAAATCATCATATTTCTGCAAGTCAAAAGCACCACATGAATGCACCACATTAAATGTTTTCTTCCTGCCATAGACCCTTTGCAAGACTGTAATGACATTAATCCTACTACTATTTCATAAGCTCTCCACCAGCATGTGTGACTTTTAATATTGATTGTTTGTGCTTATATGCTCTTTAGGTTTTCACCTGAAAATTATGAAAACTATGAAAACTAATGCTGTGTATTATGGTGAAACATCTCCACATTGGACTGTTGAAGTGACAGAAGTCTTATGGTCTAGAAGAAATAGAAATTTAGCAAGATTGATTAGATTCCAGACATTATTTGATTGATTGTTTTTTTTTATTATTGTTTTTGTATAAGTCCTGGCTCCACATATCTACATAGGGGGATGTTGTTTCCTGAAAGTCAATCATGTAATACTTTGGAACAGAAAACAGATTTCTTAATATTCAGAATTTCTCAATCTTCACACACTTAAAATCTTGCCCTCATACACTTCTGTAAAAATAGACTACCTCTTAAGTGTCTTGCTTATATTTTTAAGCAAATAGACTTTTTTGGGAGTTTCCAGGTCATATTGGTTTATTTATAAAAAGAAAGCAGACAAAGGCAATAACTAATTGGTTAGATCACACAAATTTGACACATGGCTATTTGTTGAAAGGTGAAAAACCAACGTCATATGTTTAACCTTTACGTATTTTAGAATTTTGTCTTGTATTAATATTAGTCTTTCTGTTAATGCCTTCTGTTGCTCACTTTAACAGACTTCATACAATTAAAATAATATAATTTTCAGTCTGTGCAGAAGTGGAATAACTAAATAGCAACAGCCTAAGCTTCTGAACTGATGTTGTAACTTGTCAAACTCAAAATACATATTTATATATATATTTTTTTTATTATTATTTTATTTCATTATATATAATATTTTTTTTTTGTTTTAAATAGTAATACATTTATCAGTAATTGCAAAGGACAACATTTATAGTAAAAGTTTTTTCCCTTTTAATATTTAAAAAAAAAAAACTTATTATGTATTGACATAATATAACCACTAGATGTCAGTAAAAACACATAAAGCAACTATACGTGTGCCTTTCTTCATCTTTTGGTAAAAGAACACTTTTCTATTTCTGCGTGTTTACGTTTTTAAATAAATAATTATTAAAAATGATTGCTTGATGTATATAAAATATAAAAGCATCCGGTATTGAAAATGATGATGGAATAATATTAGAATAACATACCAACTGTTTTATCATGTTTAAACTATTCAGCCAGCATCATATATATATATATGCTTCACATTTTTTTGTCGTTGAATATGTTCACAAAATTCCAGCCTGGTTAGAAATGATAACACTATGTTTAAAAGTGATATCTTCTTTAAAATCTGGAACTTTCTGTTCTTTCAATGTAGGCAACTCCAATTTATATTCACATTGAAAATAAATAACAAGTATGATACATTGCATGCATTATTTGCTGTTAGTCTGTTTATATTGAGTAGACGGGTTGTCTAAACCTGTCTATGGATTCATAAGATTCTTTTTGGTGTAGCCTACTAGTTTGCATTCCCTTACTTTACATCTCTTAAACAGCACCTTTATTTCAGTGGCCTTCTTAAAGATAAAATCAGATGTAGCCAGGGGCATCTGCTAAGTAAAAATATTTGTGTGTCAATTCTTAATTTGTTGAGAAACATTTTACAACTCCTCAGAGTTAGTCCCTAAAGATTCCTCACTGAATGCACCCCATAGTGCCGGAGAAACGTGGCCCCCGCTAGGTGTCTTGCCTGTGGCACATTTTACCCTTTTGCGTTTGAATGTCAAGACTCTCCATGCAGAAAATTGATTCCCAATGATGCTATTGAGCAGGCAGGTCACTCAAGAGAGAAGAAAATAATCTCATGCCCCAAAAACAATGAGATGAAACCAAAATGCTGGAGATAAAGGATTGTCATGAAATTACGAAAATTGAGGAAATCGATCATAGAGCATGAAGCAGATATATGGACACTCAATAGGTTTAAACCTAAATAAGGGCATGTTTGAGACCTCAGGTTCTCGTGTCTCTGCTGAGGGAAAATATCATAGGTCATTCACACGTTATGATGTCATTTGTCTGTCCAGTATATATGAACTTACATTATCTCAGAGATTTTTTTGGAGAAAAGGCAAATAATAAAATTATGCTTTCAAATTGACAGTTAATAAACATCATGCTTTCACAATCTGTGAGGTCTTTTTGTTTTTTGTTTTAACTGAGATAATGTAGAATTAATCTGGTCCCACATGCAAAATGGTTTGAAATGATAAAAAAAGGTTTGCCCCTAAGATTATTAATTTAACTTTGTTATTGCAGAAACACCATTTGTTTAATCACCAGAATATAACTAGTGAATAATATGGTATGGTGCAATGATACAGTGAGGTCAATAAGTATTTGATCACCCTGAGATTTTGCAAGTTCTCTTACTTAGAAATCATGGAGGGGTCTACAATTTTCAGCACAGGTGCATTTCCACTGTGAGAGACAGTGTTGAAAAATCAGTAAATCACATTGTATGATTTTTAACCATTTATTTGGGATTTACTGTGTCAAATAAGTATTTGATCACTTGAGTCAAAAAATGTTAATATTTGGTACAGTAGCCTTTGTTAACAATTACAGAGGTCAAACGGTTCCTGTAATTCTTCACCAGGTTTGCACACACTGCAGGAGGGATTTTGGCCCACTCCTCCATACAGATCTTCTCTATTTAAGATCAAAAAGTTCTACTTGGGTCTCATCTGACCACAGGACTTTCTCCCATAACTCCTCTGGATCATCCAGATGGTCCCTGGCAAACTTCAGACGGTGCTGGACATGGCCTGACTTATTCAGGTGAACCTTCCGTGTGATGCAAGATTTTAAACCATGACGTCTTAAGCCGAGTTCAGACTGCACGATTTTCAAAGCAGTCACGTCACAGATGTTTTCACACGGTGTGACTATCTGGGGTAGCCTTCAGTCGCTGCGGTGTTCACACTGCATGATAGATCAGTGACAGGGGGTTTCATAATGCATGACTTTACAACAGAAAGAATTGCCGACAACTTTGTCTTACTGCCAAACACACGCAAGAAGTGACATGGAAACAACGCGAGAGCACGTGTGCAAGACTGGAGTTCTCACGTGAGACTGGGAAAGTAAGCTTGTCATACAAAATTGCATGTGCGTTCATTTGCACCGAAAAGAAGATTATGGACGAGGATAATTACCTTCTATTCCTTCCTTACTCCTCTTCCGTGGGGCCCCAGTCTGAGGGACATTGACAGTCATCATTAGCCTCTTTCATTTTCTGACAATTGCTCCAGCAGTTGTTTTTCTTTCACCAAGCTGCTTGACAATTGCCCCGTAACCCTTTTTAGCTTTGTGAAAGTCTACAATTTTGTCTCTTCTGTCTTTTGACAGCTCTTTGGTTTTGCAGATGTTGCTACTTATGCTGCGTCCGACTGAATACTTGCGGCCAAATTCTGTAGTAAGCATACCATGGACTCTTTCCTATCCCATAAGGCTCCGGGAGAGGAGGCGTCATATATTTAAAAAATGACGGAAAGTGGAGATGTGGCTCATTTTAAGTGTAAGCACCTCAGGGAAATATTACACTTTTTTAACACACTCTAAATAAACGGATGACTTATTGAAAGTTAAAATTTTCGCACTGTTGTGACGACGCGTGACACGTGACAACATCAATATGGCGGATGTAGTACGTCCGAATTCCATTCGTACTACCCACATTCATGCTATATAGAACGTACTGTTTTAACGGTCGAGTAGTACGTTCAATTTTAAATGTAGTACCGACTTAAGCAGTATGCGATTTCGGACGCAGCATTAGACTTTGGCCGATTGTGGGGTGCACAGGTGTCTTTATGACAGCTAACGACAGCTCAAACAGGTGCTACTAATTTAGAATCATGAGCAGAGTGTAGCTTGACAAAAAAAAGCTAATTAACAGGTCTTTAAGATTCAGAAATCCGTCTGATAAGCAAGTGATCAAATACGTATATGACACAGTAATTCCCAAATAAATTGTTAAAAAATCGTAAAATGTGATTTCTGTCTCTCACAGTGGAAATGCACCTATGCTGAAAATTGTAGACCCCTCCATGATTTCGAAGTAAGAAAACTTGCAAAATCACATGGTGATCAAATACTTATTGACCTCACTGTATATATATATATATGGGAAACAAAACCCTTTATTTTGAATGTGAGTATTTGTTTTGCAGAACTAACACACATACACACACAAATATATATATATATATATATATACCACTAATCTAATGCATGAGTAGACCATTTATTTAGGTTTTCTCAGGCTGTTTGAACAATTTATGAATGTACAGTAAAGTTAGACCTTGCTGCTGCATTCCTAGAAAGTAGTTTTATAGCTCTGGTTCATTTCTTCTGCCTGCCTGGGGCCAACCCGACATGAGTAGAGCACCTGACCCATTCCAGCATAATGCGCTCTGTGATTTCTGCTTATGAAAGAAAGAAAAAAGCATTAAGTCAGTAAAGAATGCTCCTGCTTTCTAAGCCAAATTAAGCCATCATAAAACACTTTCCCCTCCTCCTTCCTCTCTGTCATGCACCCCTAAGGCCCTTTTATCTCCACGCACTACGTCATACTTTGACGTAGACAGAGGATAGAGGCGGGGGGTTACGATGTGACCCTTGACCTCTGAGCTTACTACTATAACCCATTAACAATAAAAACTAGGAACCAAAAGTAATTTATGTGGAGCTTGATGGCTCAGCCAATTCAGGGATAAACATCACTTGACTATCCTCTGGCTGCACGTGAGAGCTGTAAGGGGGTGTGAGGGATCACTCACATAAGTAACTCACTACCACATAAGCCAGTGCAAGTCGTGCAGGTCATTATGAGGATTTTATTAAACCGTTTAGGTTGGTGTTCGAGAAGAATGTGTCTAAAAAAGTCTTGAAATCCCACATGAGACTGAGACTTAGGTGAATGAACCTAAATCATGTTAACCTGATACAATGGCAAACTAACTACATATTAGAGCATTTCAAATAAAACAAATGTAAAAATGCACTTTTAGAATGTATTTGATTTCATTATTATTAGTGGAACCATTATTTCCAGGATTTAAACCAGAAGCAAGTAATTTTAGAGCTTACATTTTCAAATTCATTCCAAATTAGATTTTTAAAATAAACCATTACCCCTCTTTTCGGATAATGAATATGAATATTTATATAATATAGCCTATCATATTAAATATAATCAAAATGACATATTGTGACATTGTTATTGCTTAAAATATGCTATTAATAGTTTGCTTTGGGGTACAAAAATACCAAATGCAAACAAAGATAATAATAAAAAAGTATTATCAAGTATAATTAAAGGGTTAGCTCACCCAAAAAAATACTGTCGTTTCAAACCCAAAAGATCTTCGTTCATCTTCAGAACACAAATTATCTGACCCTTTATAGAGAGCAACACAACTGAAATGATCCTAAGTCCAGAAACATGCTAAAAAATAACAAAATTAACATCATATACTCAACCATTCTTCTCCTATGACTTACGCCTTCCGCCATTTTAGAGAACATTACTAAATAAGGCCGATTACGTTAAAGCTTGCGTAAAAAGGATTCTCCAAACATCGCAAAACTAAATCTATCCACTGATGTCACATGGACTGTTTTACCACTGTTTTTGCTAACTTACGTTTCTGGATCTGGGATCATCACAGATGGCTCATTGATTTCATCAAAAATATATTAATTTGTGTTCCGAAGATTAAACGTCTTGTGGGTTTGAAACAACATGAGGGTGAGTAATTAACGTAATGACAAAATGTTTATTCTTTGGTGAACTAACCCTCAATGAGAAATAAAAAATGAAAATATCTGTCTGTCAACGTTTTAATTACACTAGCCTGGGCCTGTCCATAATTCCTGTGACGCTACATTCAATTCGCGAGCAAAGATATGCTGCGTCCGAAATCGCTTACATCCCTACTAACGTTATATACAGTAGTACGCGAAAAACAGCATACGAGGCGAGTAGTATGTCCGAATTAATACCATTCGAAATTCAGTAAAGTACACGGATGACCTACTGCTTTCGGACGAATTCTGTAGTACCATGGACACTTTTCTATCCCATAAGGCTCCGGGAGAGGAGGCGTCATATTCGAAAAATGGCGGAAAGTGGAGACGCGGCTCATTTTGATGTAAGCACTTCAGGAAAAAAAGGTTGTTTATTGTGATTAAATTACACTTGTTTAACAAATTGGATGACTAATTGAAAGTTTTTCCCGCTGTTGTGTCGACGCATGACATGTGACAACATCAATATGGTGGATGTAGTACATCCGAATTCCATTCATACTAACTTACCTCCATAAAATATACTATACTAATATATAATATATATATATTATACTATATAGAACCTACTTTTTAACGGTTGGGTAGTACGTTCGGTTTGAAATGTAGTACTTACTTAAGCAACATCAGTCAGCATCAGTCAGGCAAAGCTGCCGTTTTAGAGCATTTCCTTTCCCAAAAAATTGGAAACCAATGAGAAACGAGCTCCCTCCCCGGCATGACTGGGGCTGGTGTAACGCGATGACGTAGCAGTTCTGCTATGCTCAATTGTTTGGTAAACTCTTCGAAAATAACCACTGAATGATTGTAATGTAAATACCAGGCAGCTACTCTCATATCTGGCAAAACCGGCAGAAATCGCTTGAACACACATTTTTTCACATTTTCCTACCGCACATCTCATCAGTAAAGCCGGTTCTTTGATTAGCGCTAAATTTCCGTCAGCTGTATTTAAAAGGAACGCCAGTTTATACACAGAACCGTAGATCTCTGAGAAGCCTCACCATTGAATCACCCGCGAAACTAACGCGTAGCTTGTTCATAAACTGGCGCTGCATTTAAATACAGCTGATTTAGCGCTAATCAAAAAACCTTTACTGGTGAGATGCGCATAATATATCGTACGATATATATTGCCCAGCCCTACTTCAATGTACTGGCCCACTACTCCACGTTTTGTATCTTTAATTCGGGCAGACATGAAAGATTGGTGGAGTTTCCATGCTGGTGTTGCTGAATCTTCTATGCGTCAGAGTCAAACTTCCGGGTTTGTGTACCCCCTCAATAGCGTTCGAGTTTTCAAAATGGATCTGATTGGTTGTAGATTCATCCAGTAGTATATGGCATCTGATGAACGGAGGTTAAGCCCGCCTTCGTAAGGTAGCTTCGCCAGACTAAGCTCCTATGAGCTTTATAGTAGCAGAAGCCAGGCTAAAATTACAATGCTACCGGCTAGTATTTTTTATAAATATCATTTTTTCCCAATGCAAACAGGCAATTTATTCCCTTTAAGACAAAAAACAACAGCAACAACCGCATAAATGTAAAAGAGATTTAGGAAAACAAGTAAATAAAACTTACAAGAGAAATTTGGCTTAAATTTATTAACAGAAATTAACATTTATTTATAACATGGGAATGAGACCTCTCAGAAACACATGGCACAATCAAATTATATACATTCCTTTAGGAGAACAGTGCAGACACATATAGGAGGAGAGAATACAGTGACCGACAACCTAAAACAACCCCTGACTAGGCTTCCTCTGACCAAATGAAATAAACGAAATGTGCTGTTCAAAGTTAAAAAGGTTCTTAAAGAAACACTGCTGTTTTCAAATAAAGAAGCAAAGCTACAGTTCATGGTACTACCTAGTTAACACAAAATCGATCAGAAGTCTGTCAGGAGTCATCTACCACAGTGCTAGGCTAAGCGGTCTGTCCTCTGTAATAAAACGTGAACACAATGTTTAACAAAGATGTGTAATTTTTCCCATCTTCCTGGTTCTCTTCACAACAAAGATAAAAAAAAATCTCTATCTTGCTTTTCACCAGCTTAATAGTGCTTTAAAGCTAATTGCACATAATGATATACATTTATTTCTCTTCATTTAGTTGTATTTGTGTCACATATTAATAAGTGAGGTTAAAACAGACATCTTCGGTTCAGTTTTTATTTAAACTTCTTTTTGTCAGCTTATTTTCAAGACTTCTCATACCATGTCTGTGTGTGTGTGTGGTGTGAGTTTAACCAGAGGTTAAGAGTTCAGTGGCCTGTCAGGTAATCCTGGGTGGAGTCGGAAGCAAAGGAGTCTGCATCCTCATTGTCAGAGTCGTCGCTGCTGTCATCTGCAGCTGGCTCACCGCTCAAAGCAATCCGTGCGTAGTCATCCGTGTCAATGGACTTGCAGAAGTGAATGGCGTATTTTAGTTTTTCCTCCAAGACTAGCTTACAGGAGTAGCGAGGCAGCTTGAGCAGGAAGAAGCAGGTGTAGGACTCTGGGAGGAAGTGGTCCGGGGGGTTGTATTTGTCCAGCACCTGGTCAAATAAGATAAATACTCTAAAAATCAGAACTAATATTTGTTTGTACGTGTCATTTAATATTCACACAAACAAACACCCACCCTTGTATCTGCCATTGAATAATAATAAATAAATTAAAAAAAAAAAAAAACCTGTTCTAGGATACTATTGTTTCATTGATAAAGCTTTTGGAGTTAAGAGTGTAAAACTGGTCTGAGCTGGAAGGACAAGACGTGTTGAGGGACAGTGTGTCAGGATGAGTGTGAGATGGGAGACAGAGGGGTTACAGACCGTGGGCATCGTATGCCTGGTCATCATGTTTCTC
>JAUCMT010000051.1:12239036-12287104 GCA_032357475.1 Enteromius thamalakanensis
TTGAAGAACCAGTTTATAGTTTTTGTGAAGTTTAGGCTTACAGTCAGTGTTTGGTGCTTGTACATCAGTGTCAGTCAATTTCCTCTGATTTAATGCATTACTCATGGGTAGGGTTAGGTTTAGGTGTAGAGATATGGTGAAAACTAAACTTTTGAAATAAAATGTTGTTCCAGGGTCAACAAAATACGTTGACCCAGGAACATGCCTAACTCAGCAAAATCAGGGCGTGCAGATAAATCACATATTCTGATAGAAATGTGTTAAAGCTGCACTACTTTTTTCTAGTCACAATTGAGTTTCAAAATAATTTAATTGTCCAGAGGGCACAAAACATCTTGTTACGTATGTAACCCTCTTTCCCTGATGGAGGGAACAGAGACATTATGTCGTGACGACAGACCGGGGTCTTGCCTAGAGCCCTGATTCGCTCTGATTAAGAGAAAACGCCAATAAAATTGGCAAGTGGTTAAACAATCCTTAGCCACTCCCCTTCATCCAGGTATAACAAGGCGACAGGTGCAAACACTCATCAGATTTGCTATGGTTCAAGATCGTGGCAAGGAGATATAACCAAGGTCTCCATTCCCTCCAGTAGGGAACGAGGGTTACATATGTACCCGAGACATTCCCTATCTGTCAGTGACTATGAGTTATGTCGTGACTACAGACTGGAGTCCGTTGGAAAACATTACAACCTGAACTGTAGAGGATACACATATAAGATTACCTGCAGGGAATCAACTATATGGCCATCTAGCCAAGTACACACCAATACTGAGCCTGGTGTTAACTGCTCTTGTTAGGAGACTGGTAACACCCTCACCCAAGAGGACACAGCGAAACGGCATCTTGAAAAAGACGTGAAACGGCAGAGTTCAGAAATTGCTCTTTTGTGAAACACCCAGGGGATTTGCTTCAGCCTCCTCTTCATTGCAGCACTTCAAAGCAGCAGACATAAAGTTGTGGCTCAAGTAAAATATAATGAGTGGTTGCACAAGTCGCCTCATTACACCCAGATGAAGGGGAGTGGCTCAGGATTGTTTAACCACTTGCCAATTTTCATTAGTGTTTTCACCAATGAAGCCCCAGTCTGTCATCACGACAGGGAACTAATCTATCCTGGGCCTGTTTCTCTCTTCTTTCAGTCTCTACTTTTCTAGCAGTAAAGGCGACTTATAACTCCTTTCTGAAAGACAGCTCGTCTCCCTGAGAGCGACTATAACATGCCGTGACACATCTTTCCATCGCTATGGTAACGGCACTGAGGTGTACATGAAAAGAAACCAATGTGCTGTAACATGGGAACATTAGATCAGGACTAGGTCAGAATGACCCGCTACTGGTGATCCATTTACCCACTAAGGTAGGCCAATGAACAACGAGCCTCTCATTTCACTGTGGCTTTGTCAGTTATATCTCTGAATAAGTTGCATTTCTGAGCTTGAAATGTTGCAACCTGAAAGTAAACCTCCCAATTTGCTTTTTTACTACTTGATAGCAGGGTCAGTGGGGTATAAAAATATCAATATTTTCAAATAGAGATATGAAGATAAGAAGTCATATTATATAAGCAATGTCAATGAGAAATAAGATAATGTATAAGACTTACTGCCTGAGCAATTGTCTGCTCCTGATAAGTTTAGATCTGATTACTGGCTTTGTCTGTTAACTTAATTGCAGTCAGACAGTCATCAGATTCCTGTGAATAATTCCATATTATGGAAACAGCTGAATCGTTGTTGTGGACTGAGGAATCAATACGAAGACGGTTCCTAGAACAGAAAACAATTCAGTACGTTCAGTCTAGAGGAAGATACAATATCTTTATTGGCTTTGCACAAAATGCATTAAAGCATTCACACCCACCGATCAAATATCAAGACAGAAACTCATTCACATTAAAATGCAACAGCAACCATAACAAAAACTTGAACATGTACTGGAATGTTTATTTATTTACTTATTTTTTGGCTCAAAGATTTAATTGTCTTTGTGGTTAATAAAGCCTCATGCAGGTAAAGAATAAGAAAATACACAATAAATTAAGAAAATGAAATATTGATTGTAATCACCTTGTGATCATAATAAAGGTCTCAGAACAGATAATGTGGCCATGTTAGTTAGGAGGGAAATTATCTGAACTGAATCTGAAAGCAGTTAATATGGCACAACTTCATGCAGTTCATCAATACAGTGCAAACATTAAAGAGTCATATGGAAACACAATAATGCAAACACCAAACCAACAAGCACTGGTATGACATTGTTCTGGAGACAAGAAATCCAGAAACCCAACAAACAGTAATCTAACATCTATACTGACAAATGAACCTCTGTTATATACTGTAAATTACAAACACCTGCATCACCTGCTCTAGGTGATCACCTTTAGAGGACAAGTACTCTTAAAGGAACAGTTGCCCCAAAAAGTAAAAGGTGATCCAAGATGTAGATGGGTTTGTTTCTTGATTGGAAGAAATATTTAGCACTACATCACTTGCTTACCAGTGGATCCTTTTCAGTGAATGGGTGCCGTCAGAATGAGTATAAAAGACATCACAACTACAAGTTATCCACATAACTCCAGTCCATTGATAAACATCTTGGAAAGTGAAAAGCAGTGTTTGTGAGAAAAAAAAACTAATTGTTAACCAGTTCAATCTACATTTTTTTTTCAGACACGAAAACATGCAGAAGATGCATTAAAACCCTTATACAACACTGATAGAAAATTAGTTGTATACAAAAAAATATAACCATCAGCAATATTTTAAAATTTTCACTAAATTGTAACTAAATTCTAAATTCATTGTCATCCCAGCGATTACTATTGTGACCATCAACAAGTTTAGTTATTCTATTACAACACTCAACAAAATGTAATAATCTTGTATTCAAATACTAGACATAATGTGGACCAATCTCAACATACATGACTAGCCTTGTTTTGGAGCATTTATGCAGTCATCTCAGGGTGCAAACAGGACATAAACTGCTCTGGTCATGTGACACTTTGCACTAAATATGTGTGAAAATGCACATATTTAATGGGGTTCCCTTATTTTTTTGCCATATTTGCAAGAAATGCACTTGAACATCAGTGCATATTTTTCTCCTGATTCAGCTTAGATGTTTTCTTTTTACTGGAATGGAGTTGCGTGGTTAACTTTTGAATTAGAATGAGGTTTTTATCAGCAGTTTGAACTCTCATTGTGACAGCACCCATTCATTGCTAAATACTGCTAAATCTGTTCCAGTAACAAAACAAACTCATCTGCATCTTGGATTGTCTGCGAATGAATACATTTTTGGGTAAACCTTGGGTAAACCGTTTCTTCAAAAGTCAATATGAAATAAGATCTTTCATAATGCACACTCATGCTCTTACTGTGGTTGATTCGGTTGTGAATGTTATTTAAAATAAGAGCTTGAAATTGTTGTAAACCCTTGTAACATTTAATAAAATGGTTATTATTTGTTCTGCCTCTGAAATGACTTTCCTATAGCGATGATGAATGGTGGATGGTGTTAACCAATGACTGAATAGCTATTGTTTTAGTAACTCAATATTTGTTATGTCACATTATGTAAGTGAATTAGGGTGAAAATCAATTCATGTTGACTTTTGTGGCCACCTACACACTTGAAAAAGCTCAGGTGGAACATTTGACAAATAGGAATCGTTTCAAAGTTGTGGAATAAGTCAGTTTCAAATGAAGCAGAAATACTTTTAAGATTACAAATGGACTCAAAAAACTTTTGGTCATAGTGACATAATATCACTTTTGTAAACGCCCTTCAGCTCCATTAAAAACAATGGATTTGCAGAGTTCCCTGCTAGAACTATTGCACTGAGTTTCACATTTGGATGCAATGACCTTTGTTCAGTAAACAGTGATATTTCAGTAACATTTAAGGACAGGTAAAAAACCATACAATACATCTGAGGATCCCTGTCATTTGTTTTAACAATGTATTAGTAATCTCCACATTATAAGCCTTAATTTATTTATATAATTAGAAATAAATGATGCATTTGAATCTATCTGTTTAACTAATCTTTTCCTTCTTCTCAGTGTTGAACTTTGCCCTTAGAAATGGCTCCCCTGTCTTAGAGGATTAGAGGGCGTTACTGATTGGTGTAGGAGATAGGCCCACCATAATTTCCCACCTGGCTGTACTCTGATTGGGCGAAATCCCCCGTTCCAGTAAAAGTACCTCCTGACTGATCAAAGCTTCCCTGGTTGTAGACTTGCTGGTTGAAGGCTGTGGTTTGTTTTTCTGAAGATGAGGCAGGGTACCTTGCTGCGCCTCCCTTGTGCCATCCTGTCTCTTTAAACACAAACCAGATGTTTCCAGCCCACAACAAGAAGTTCAAATAACCAAATATCTGTGGAAAAAAATGCCTTGATGAATACAAGAGAAAAACATCTGAAAAACTTCTGCAGTTCTACAAAATATTAAACATTTAAATATTATTAAAATGTATTCATTTTTTTAAATTTTTTTTTAAAGTTTGATTTTAAATATTGTATATTTTAAAACATTTTTAAATATTTGTATAAATACGTTTATTTCATATTTTAATATTTGTAAATAATTAATATATCACATGAGTCTTTAAAAATCATTCTAAAATGCTGATTTGATGCTAATATATATATATATATATTATTTGTTATAATTGTTATTATTATTATTATTATTACTATTGTTTTTTTTTTAATTTAGTTTTTTTAAACATGTTCAGTATAATTTTATTATTTATTTTTTTGTGTGTGCAAATCAATGAATAATTAATCAAAAAATTACAACATTCCCAGGTTTTACTCACTCTCAAGCCATCCTAGGTGTAGTAGGCTATATGACTTTCTTCTTTTAGATGAATACAATCAGTTATAATAAAAATGTGCTGGCTCTTCCAAGCTTTATAATTCAGTGAATGGAGCACAAGATTTTAAAGCTCAAAAAAGCTCATCCATCCATCATAAAAAGTGTTCCACAGGGCTTGGAAGAGCCAGTCATGAAGAAGAAAATCATATGCACCTATGAGGACGACTTGAGGGTGAGAAAATAATGGGGTAATTTTCCCTTTCTGGGTGAACTATCCCTTTAAGGGTTGTAAAAAAAAGAAGTAATCTTCAAGTATTTATGTCACTATAGTGGTGTAATCTGAGGAAATCATGCCGTACCACAGAAGTGTTCAGGCCAGACCATCTGGGTCCGTACACTGAGCTGCACTTATTGGTCTGCACCTTACATGCAGACATGAGCAGAACCACCTCATCTGGATCAGTTGCTGCCTTTACATCCGAAAGACCTTTTGCCCAAGCAGATGAACTCACTAGCCACATAAATGAGAACACCACCGTCACTATAAAGTCCTGGGGAACATCAAGAAAGCGTGTTACAGGTGTTTTGCATCAAACTCTGTTAATTTATAAAGTATTACACACTATAAGGTCAAGGTCTATGATTTGCATGCATGAATGAATTACAGTATGCAAAGTATAACAACATTTAGACCTTGTTTACACTAGTGCATTTTAGTTTGAAGACACTGGGGTTATATTTCAGTATAAATGGAGCAAAACGAAGAATTTTTAAAATGATGGCGTAGCTGCCCAAATTCTCTCTGTGTATCCCTGACGACCATGTAGACGATAACATCATGCTCATTGTTAGAAATGTGTTGGTAGATTCCCCATTCGATCGTTCCAAGAATGTAGATGCAGCCACAATTTAAATAATAGGGAATCTACCTATACATATCTATGGCTGTACGTGCATGAACGGTCATGTGACATGCGTTTTAGGTTGTGTAGTGTGAACGGAGATCGTTTCAGAAACACTAGTGTAAACGCAGATTGTTTTCATTCTAAAACACAGTTTTAAAACTAAAAGGCACTAGTGTAAATGGGGCTTTAATGTGGGTGTTTTATAGTATAAACCACAGCTTATGTCTTTATTAAACTTCTCCAATAGCAAGGTTTTGATAGAGATTCAACAGGATAGGAACAACACCAGGGCTTACAATGAGAGGTCCACGGTTGTTTTCACGATACTTGTTCTGGAAAAAGATGTAGACCACGGTTGCCAGCAGGGAGTACAGAAAGGAAAAGACAGCAATGCTGACGAAGAACTCAGCGGAGGAGGAAAAGTCTCCGATCAGGTAAAGCCGCTCTTGTCTCCTTCCCTCACACATCGGCACGTCAAATTCCACCTGGTTTAACCTGTTTCATGTAAAGTAGAAAAACACAGCACCTTTTTTAGATACAATTTGTGGTTGGATTAGGTATTCCTCAGTGCCAACATTTACCAACTAACATAGTTTCTGTCATCAGGTTACTTTAGTCTTCTCTTTCTGCCTTGTCCTCCTCTGATAACTATGAAGTTGAAGCCCAGCTCTACTGAATACTGTGAGACCTGAGGGCTACTTCAAAGCATCAGATTGTTGTGGGCATCTTGTGTGTGTGCTTGACCTTTAAGGGCAACAGCAACAACAGCTTGGACACATATTATTTGAGACTACAAAAGAATTCCAGTCCATCAAAAACATTTTCAGTTATAGTGGTTATTTATTACAGATCTCGGTTGTCTCCTGTTCTTTAAATTAATGGCATATGACTTCAGCTCTGTTACCACAATGGATAACAATTAAGACAGGATCTGGTGAGTGATTCTAGTGTATGTGCCAAATCATTTATTGAGTACAAATGAGTAAGTGTGTTTCTGTCTCTCAGAAGAATTTCTTATCTCTGAAAATATACATATATTTAAGACAAAACTATAAACATTGTGAGATAATTGAAATGAAAGATATGACTTGGGATTCTAAATCTTCCTTTTAAAATTGTATACCATTGTACACCTTTTCTATTGTATACCATATACAAAATATCACAAATAAATGATTGCATTAAATTCAGTTAACAATACAATCATGTTTTGTTTTAAATGCATTACATTTTAACTCATTTTAAATGAAATTTAATTAAAACATAGTATAATATGCAAATATATACATATTTATATATAGACATAGCAACAGAGGTGTATAAAATCATATCTGAACCTGAACATCTGCCCAATTAGCACATCAATTCATAAAAAAAAATATTTTGATGCTATGATTTGTCTTTCCATTTAAAACTCTGACTCCAACTGTGTTCGCCAAGAGACAAATCTTGTAACTGGTGGCACAGAGAGAATATAAAACCATATGAAACCATTACCACATAATCAAATGCTCCTGTGAATTAGAGTATTGAATTAAAGCCAGGTAATTATCTTTCTCTATTGCTCTGCAGAGAATATGCAGGGGTGCTTTAAATTAGCCTTACCGGAATGGGTAAGCAAAGTTGATGCCAATGCTGAGATTGCTGTCGGACTTGTTGATGCAGTCCACACTAACCCGCAGTTGCCCAGAGTAGCCTCCACATGTTGCAAATGCAAAGATGGCAAAAAGCTGATAGAATATAATAAGCACAACAGTTAATACATGTAAGAATTAAGTACCTTTCATCATTAACTAATCTCTTATAAATGACTTATAACCATCCGCTATTCTAAAGTGTTACTGACTTTTTTTGTAATCATCTTTTTGAAATTAGACTATTTAAATGAATTACATGCAGTAAAAACAGCATGTGAACACTACAAAATATTTTTCCACAAAATGACAGGCAAGTAATTAACAATAAATAACAAAAAATGTAAAATAGTATAAATAAATAAAAACAAATAACAAAAATATTTTCCTTTAAAAGACGGGTAAGTTTTTTGTTTTTTTAGGAGATAAAAAAAGCCAAAAACAGAGTCAGGCTGAATACCTAAACAAACTTGCCTACAGCAAATGCTGCACCAGCTTAATGACCAAAGTATCCACCTTAATTTCCACGTTAACGCGGGTGCCGCCATTTTCGAACTAGAATGTGTTCCGGAAAAGCGCTTCCGCTAGTAGTAGTTATATTGAGATTCCGTAGTTTTGTGTTCACTTTGTAGAGTTTCTAGGATATTTTACTTTTAATATGGACCATATAAATACTGGCATACTTTGTGTCGTTTGGGTGTCATAACAGCTGCTTTAATTGTAAAAAATACCAGCAAGAAATTTGTTTTCAGCATAATCCTTGCACGAGAACTGATTGTGGATGTGAGCCACTCTATGATTTACAATCCATTTCGAAGAGTGAAGAAGCATTTCGTTTGACAGTGGTCTGGAAATAAATCAGTTGTACAGTACTGTGTGTATGAAATGTTGTTGTAATTTTTTGGTACATTGCGTATATGTTTGAAATCATTTAGTGTGATCATTAAATATATTGTTTACACAGAGTTATAACTTATATGCACATACACACAAACACAATTAAAATGTCAATATGAAGTTTATTTTGTTTAGTTTTTTATTTTGATTTAAGAGGTAATGTGAGCTAATCATAGACTGAAGATCTTATAGCACTACAGTATTGTATTGTTTGTAGTGTGATCAGTGTGTGCGTACGTAGTAGATGTGTTAGGGAAAAAGCATGACATTTTACTGATAATTTATTAGATCATTATGCTGAACGTAACTCAAATTAACAAGTCTGTAAGATGATCCGAATTTCACTAATTCTGAAACGGAAGTCTAACACATAAGGAAATACGTCATCGTTTTTACTTCTGAGTTGCAAAATAAGGTGGATACTTCGGCCATCTGCATTACATCATTTTCGTCATCAGGAGGGCTGGTGGACAGGCAATTTTTTGAGACAGCATGGACTGTCCGCGTATAACAGTGTATCCGTATGAAGAAGAATGCTGAAAGAATGCAAGTCAATTGGTGACATTGCGCATATATCGAGCTTGTCCGTCAAGCTTGAGGTATTTGCCCAATCACAGTGTGCTGGATAGCTGGCCAATCAGAGCACACCTCGTTTTTTTTTTTTTTTTTTAGAACAATGAGCTTTGTATAAATCGATCCAGTTCAGGAGGCGTTGCTTAGAGGAGAAACAATAATGTACACAATGTGGAAGATAAAGTGTTTTTTTGAAGCTTAAACCACATAAACACACTGCAATACACCAAATACACAATAACTTTTATCATCATCATATGACCGCTTTAATGTGCAGAACATGCAAGTTTCTGAGGTGGTTTCAAATGATTGTCTTTACAAGTGAGTAATTCATCAGTTAATTCATTCAACCGATTCCTCTAAAAAACCCTGATTCATTTATGAAGGAAACAAGTGAAATATGAATTATTTAATATTAACTTCTTTACTGAACAGTTTAATAAAAGGAATCAACTATTGTGAATCTTACATCAATATTCTCTTATATGGTCGCTGGTGCAATAGGTTTTTAACGTAACAGAGACGTGACATCTTTTCAGATAACAACTCTTTCTATATAACTTTAATATATTTCTAATTACACAAGAAAAGGGTTTTGCAATTACTTGCATCGACTATACCTTAAATAATGACATCACTAGTAATCATTATATTACAAAAGTTCCATGTTAACATTATAAAGAGACATTGTCTAAGTAGTGGAGTTGCTCTAATCACCGTTATTTTATTCAGATAGGCTACTGGAGTAATGCGAGACTGATCAGGTTCAATTAAATCTGAGCATCTGTAAACAAGTAATTAATTCTCATCCGGAGGTGTCAAGCACATTTGCAAAGGATGTTTGTGAACTCTGAGTAAAACCATGATTCCTGAACATCTTTTACAATAGAGACGACACTCACCAAGTGGTGTTCTTTGTCTCTCTGTCTCCTATATCTTGTCGTTAACATTTTTCTCTTTTACAAAACCTCTCCAGATACCTTTATACCCTCTGCCTCTGTCCCATTCCTTCTCACTGTTTTTCTCTTTATATGTCCATTACCCCTTTTTATTTAGGCCATGGATCTATTGTGAAGGCTAGTCTTATTAAGCACATGCTCAAACTGTCTGAGAGCTAAACGCACTGGCATAAAACACATTTCTGTGACACTGATATGAGAATAGGCTCTCTGTAGGAGGTAATACATCTCAGGGAACCCATATACAAGTCATTCTGCAGATATGCAAGACTGAAAGCCTGAAGAAAAAGAAAATCAATGATGAGAATATTTTCAAAATTCAAGATGAATGCATACTGTGAAAGAAAGCTCACTGATCGATATAGTGCTCAAAATTCTTTTTCTTATGTATTTTTTTATTTTTTGTAATAGTAAGAATTCTGTGGCTAAAGGACATAAATGATTTAATGACAGTGTCTGTCAATGTAACAGTAATAATAATAAATATATTAATAATAAAAAATATTTACTAACATTAAAATTGCTAAAAATACGACCAGCTTTTAGACAGGTTTCCCCTATCAGGCAGTCCTGTCCAAAACTCAAACCACTGGCTGCTTCTAATGTCAGACCATTTACAAACAGGGCATCAACATACAAATGAAATATTACTGTACACACAGCGTGGTTGTGACATTCTTTGACTGTCTGTCCTGTTTCCCCCGTGTCTTTGTGTATTTCGGTTTAGTCCTGTCTGTTTTGGTTTTGCCCAATTCTGTTCAGTGGTCTCACCTGGGATTTTGCACTTATCCCCACTTTTGTATTGATTTGTATGTGTTTATATACCGCTTGTCTTTCTGTTTAAATTCAGGTCTCGTTAACGTCAGTTGGTGCTCTCGCGACGAGCATTTGTGACAGAACGAGACCTCAAAGAGAAGATGCCGTTCTCTTCGAAGAACGCATTCATCTTTGTAGATTCGCTTCAGGAGCACGGATTCTCCAATGGAGCTTCGTTCCTCTCGGGCTCGATTCCCCCCAATCCTCTCCTATGAGGAATCAATGGCGGTTTTGGAAAAATGCCGCCGCGCTCTCCAGTTGGCGGCTGAGGAGATGGATGAGGAGCCCGTTCCAGTCCGGGAAGTTTCAATGCCCGCTCCAGTTCCAAGGCCCGCTCCAGTCCGGGTAGTTCCAGAGCCTGTTCCAGTTCCAGTGCCTGTTCCAGTCCGGGTAGTTCCAGAGTCTGTTCCAGTTCCAGTACCCGCTCCGGTTCAGGTGTTTCCAGAGCTCGCTCCAGTTCCAGTGGCCGATCCAGTTCCAGTGCTCGTTCCAGTCCGGTTAGTTCCAGAGCCTGTTCCAGTTCCAATGCCCGTTCCAGTCCAGGCGTTTCCAGAGCCCGCTCCAGTTCCAGTGTCCGCTCCAGTCCGGGCGTTTCCAGAGCCCGCTCCAGTTCCAGTGCCCACTCCAGTCCGGGTGTGTCCAGAGCCCGCTCCAGTTCCAGTGCCCGCTCCAGTACGGGTAGTTCCAGAGCCTGTTCCAGTTCCAGTGCCCGTTCCAGTCCGGGCAGTTTCAGAGCCTGTTCCAGTTCCAGTGCCTGTTCCAGTCCGGGTAGTTCCAGAATCTGTAGCAGAGGATCTGCTGCAATGGCCCGACCCTCCAGAGCCTGTAGCGGATGACCTGCTGCAGTGGCCCGACCCTCCATAGGCCGTAGTGGATGACCTGCTGCAATGGCCCGATCCTTCAGAGCCTGTAGCAGAGGACCTGCTGCAGTGGCCCAATCCTCCTGAGGCCGTAGTGGATGACCTGCTGCAGTGGCCCGACCCTCCAGAGGCCGTAGCGGATGACCTGCTGCTATGGCCCGATCCTGCAGAGCCCGTAGCGGATGACCTGCTGCAGTGGCCCGACTCTCCAGAGGCTGTGGCGGAGGACCTGGTGCGATGGCCCGATCCTCCGTTGTTTGCCTCGCCGCTTGAGCGCCCTTCAAAAACTGCCCTTCGTGCACCCCGTGCGGCCCCCAGAGACTGCCGCGCGCCCTGTGCGGCCCCCAGAGAGTGCCTCGGCCCGTGCGGCCCCCAGAGACTGCCGCGCGCCCCGTGCGGCCCCCTGAGTCTGCCGTGTACCCCGTGCGGCCCCCTGAGTCTACCGTCTCCAGAGCACCCAGCCCCCCCTCCCGTGTGATGTTATTTACGGCGCAGGTGCGCCTTTCCGGGAGGGGGGTGTAATGTGACGTTCTGCACCTGTCTGTCCGGTCTCCCCCGTGTCTTTGTGTATTTTGGTTTAGTCTTGTCCGTTTTGGTTTTGCCCAATTCTGTTCAATCGTCTCACCTGTTTTGTACATCTGCCTGCACTTTAGCCTTTGATTTGTATGTGTTTAAATACCCTTGTTTTTCTGTTTGAATTCAGGTCTTGTTAATGTCAACTCGTGTTCCTCGTGTGTGTGTTTAGTTGCTGCCCCGTCAGCTGTTTCTTTGTATTTTGTTTTTCTTTATTATTAAATACTTTGCATTTAATTCAATCGTGTTCTCTCTTCTCTGCCTCGTTGAGGGGCTCGGCGCTAACACACGCGCCGCCGTGACACATATTAAAAAAAAAATAATAATAAAAATATGCTTAATATAGCTTAATATTTATGACAGTGAACTATAACCTCTAACTATAAAGCTCGTTTAACAATGGAGCAGCGTCTTGAGAGGAACAATCAGAGAGCTGAGAGACACACAGAGATAAGCAGTGGAGGTAAGTAGCGTTTTGAGCTCGAGGCAAATTAATACTCTTTTGCTCAATCAAACAATGATCAATAACTTGATTCGTCATAGAAACCAGAACAGAGGCAGAGAGAGCAGATAGTGATGTTACCTTGATCTTCACTGTAGGTGAACTGGTAAGTGGTGTTTATATATGGTTCTCTAAATGAGCTCCAGTTGACGGTAATTAGTACTTTAGTGAATGAGCATGTGAAATCGGCTGTACTGAGATCAGTACAAGCCGATGGCGTTATAGGTAGGTTTGAGGTAGGGGTGGGGTTTGGTGCTCTAATAAAGGTAAAAAATTATATAGCCTAATAAATTTATATATGCATGCAAACCATTACATTAAGCAAAACAACTGAAAGCAATGGAGGAGCCTTCATGTCGAAAAGCGACTAAATAAGTATACCTTAAGCTTCAAAAAGTGATGCAAAAGGGTCTTGACCAAGCGTCAAAATGTGATGAGTTGTAGTGAAACTGTGTTGGTAAATTAGTACATCTGAGAGTTAAAATTTAGAAGACAATGTAAATGCTGCATCAATGCTTTTATGCTTTAAATGGTAATAAAAGTTGGTTGCTTACCTGTTTTCCGAGACTACAGTGCGAGTTGACCTGCTTATCATCTTTTGAGTTCACATCACAAACATATTTTGAGTTGAAAAATGAATTTCCTCAGAATGTTTTATGATAACACAGAATGTTTTATGATATGATATATTTCTTATATTCTTATATCAATAGCATTTCGATAACTTTCTAAGAATGTTGTTGTAAAACAAGAGAGAGATGAGAACATTTTTGAGAGAGATGAGAACATTTTCTAACAACATTATGGACAGGTAAAAATAACATCCTAAAGACGTTCCAAGAATATTGATTTAAAAAAGTTTTGATCAACATTATAGGAACATTACAAGAACGTTAACAACATTATAAAAACGTTCTAAAAACATTATTTTAATAATGTTTTTGTCACGCCCAGATCTGTGTTATGTGTCAGTAGTTGTCTTGGTTTTGATTTCGTTTTCCTGTGTTCCATAAATGGTTGTGTTCCTGTTCTTGTTTAGTTAATTAGTTCATCCTTGCCACCTTTGTTCCTCACCTGTCCTGCATCCTCCCTAGTTTTTATAAGCCCATTGTATTCTGTCCTGTGTGCCGATCGTCAGTGTTATTATGAGTACTGTACGTTAAGTGTGTGTAATCCCAGCCCAGTTTTTCGTGGCACGATTATTCCTCTATTTTCATTAGTCCAGCATTAATAGCTGCATCCAATGGAATCCTAGTTTTACAAACGTGCTGGACTTACGAAAATAACGAAATAATCGTGTCCCTGACACAAATAAATAGATTAAATTATGGATATAATTTCATGATATAGTCACGACCTGCTGTGCGACTGGGTTGGTAATCCATGTCCTGTGAACCGTCTAAAGTAAAGTTTATGTCTACTTCCCATGGGTTCATCTGGTTCACATTGGTTCCCACTTTTTTTGGAAAATGCTGTAAAACGGCAGCTTTGCCAGACTAACTTTGCTCGCAAAATAAAATGTAGTGTCACAGGAAGTATGGGTGGGCCCAGGCTACAACAGACTTACTTCTCTTCCTGCTCCACACAGGCAACAGCCAGGAGGTCGTCCTACAGTGCCTGGCTCTCAGAAAGCGGCACGGTATTGAGACCAGTCAGTGCCAGAACTTGCATGTTATGGAGACCCATCAGTTCCAGCTCCCCGAAAGCGGCTTCAGATCCTCACGGATTCCAGTCTACGTGGTCCGGGACTAGAACCAGGTTTGTGGACCGACATGCCAGTCTCGACCAGGAGAACCGTTCCCAATTGCAATTCCTAGTTTACAGCCGAGAGTAACGATCCCGATTCCAGCCCCCAGATTCCAGCAAGGAGTGCCGATTCCGATTCCAGTTCCTGAGTCTCTGCCAGGAGAGCCGATCCCAATTCCAGCCCTTGAGTTCACACTGCAAGAGCGTTCCCCTGAGTTCAAGCTGCAAGAACGCCCTTTCAGAGCCCTTCCTATGGACACCCACACAACCTGGGGCCCTTATGGTCGGCTGACTTCCCCAAGAATATTTTTGGAGGGGGTGGGTAAAAGGGTTAGGGTCGTGGAAGTGGTGGGTAGGGAGGGGATTTGGTCATGGCCTTCCAAGCCTCCTGCTTCACCATGACCCGTCAAGGCTACGATGTCGTCCTGGAGGCATCTAGTGACTCTTCCCCATGCAGCTTCCAGGATGCCCACCCTCCCTCCCCTTATGGACGTAAGGTACGTCCTGTGTACCATCACAAAGAGGCACAAAATATCTTTCCAGTACATTCTCTCACCCTGACCTTCCCAGATCTGTGTTATAAAAATTAATGTTAATCACTCATTCTTTGTAGATTCATCTTTCACTTGTCACTAGTTGTCTTTGTTTTGATTTGGTTTTCCTGTGTTCCATATATGGCCGTGTTTCTGTTCTTGTTTAGTTAATTAGTTCATCATTACGTTCCAGTATACGATGTTGAATTTACTGCTTTACAGTGATGTTTGTAAATTACAGTTTTCTGTATTTTTTACAAAATTATTCTGGCAACTTCAGCACCGACAGCCTTGTGGGCAGTGCACTGTCTTACTTTTTTTTTTAATACAGTGCAACACAAGTTCATTGTCATGCCACAAGTTTTGAGATATAATTTTATCTTTAGAATTTTCTTAAAGAATATATCTAATTTCATCCCAAAAAAGTCTAAAGATAGATCAGTTTAAATAAAAACAAAACCAAATTTATATAAATGTATCTATTTATCTTGAGTATCTTGAGACATTACATAACAAATATGTGTATTTAATTTACATTGTAATTTAATGTGGTAGTATTTGTTAAAAATAATGCTGATTTAAAGGTACAATAAAAAAAAAAGTTATCATTTAATCACCCGCATGTCTCAGGAATATTTCTGAAAATATATTATTTGATGTTTTGCATAAAAGAAAGTAAGTCATACAGGATTGGAATGCTGTGAAGGCGATTAATGATAATAATATATGTATGGGAGCGAACTGTCCCTTTAATAAAAAAATAAAAAAACAGAGTTAGAATCTAGCAAATCACATAAAGGTGATTTTTAAATAAAAGTCAAATACAAATACTACAAAGTTAATAATAATTGTAACACCCTACAATTTACATCAGTGTTCATCCTCTGCCAGGTGTGGACTCTGTTGGTCCAGGTGTGTTTGATTAGTCCTTGTATAAATACCACATCCAATGTCTTGTATCGCTGTCAGTCGATAACGTTACATGTGTTATTGTCTTACTCTGCGTTGCACATCGTATGTATCCTTGTTTTCTTTAATAAATGGGCGTTTCTCAATGTCAAGGAAGGATCCTCTGAAGCCAGAATTTCAAGGATACAATACGAGGGGTCGTGTCATGTCCAGCCTGTCTCAGTTACGCAGCCTGACGAGCTGCTGAAGGTCCTCGTGGTTCCTAGTCTGCATGTTACGGGTCCCACTCCCGAATCACGATACAAGGAGCCGTGTCAAGTCCAGTTAGTCCCAGTTTCTCAGCCTGTCAAGCTATCTGAGGTCTGTGATCCAGAACCAGAGTGGCCGGATCCTCCAGACGCTGTCTGTAATCTGGAATCTGCGTGGCTGGATCGGCTAGACACGGTCTGTGATCCAAATTCACTGAATTAACCCGAGCTCCACGAGGCCTGTGAGGCCCTATGGCCTGATCCTCCAGAACCTGTGTGCAACTTGGAGACTCCTTCGGGTCCGCCAGAGGCTGCACCTCCTCTGGAGATGTCGGTTCCGGCTGTAGAGTCTCTAGAGGCCCCACTGGTGGCTGCTCAACCCAAGGAGGTCTCTGAATCGTGGTTTGCGCAGTCATGGAGGTCGTATTCACAGCCTAGTCCGTCTTGAAGGGCGTATCCATGCTCTGTCTGGTCTCGTAGGGTGAATTCAATTCCTGTCTGGTCTCAAAGGGGCGTGTTCACCTTCTAGTCGGTCTAGAAGGGTGTCATCCCTGACTGTTGGTTACAAGAGGGCGGGTTCACAGTCAGTAGGGACCTCGAAGGCACAAATGCTGCCTATTCGGTCAAAAATGGCGCAGTCACAGCTCAGACGGTCTCGAAGGGCCCGTTTACTGACTGGTTGGTTTTTGAGGGCGCAATGTCAGTCTGGTGGCCCCAAGAGGGCTCAGTCGCTGTCTGGCCAAACCAAAAGGGCTCTGCCACCATCCGCTCTGCCCTGGAAGATGGCCTTGCTGTCTGTTTCGCCAGGTGGGCGTTCCCGCCTCCTGATCCTCCCTGGATGGCGTTCCAGCCAGCAGGTCCACCCAAGTGGCCGTCGTGGCCATCACTTCTCCCATCTCCGCCCTGGTGGTCTTCTCCGCCGCCTGCTCCGCCCAGGAGGACGTCTCCGCTGCCTTCTCCGCCCCGGTGGGCCTCTCCGCCGCCTGATCCGCCCTGGAGGGCCTACTAACTGTATGGTCGTGGCTGAATGGTAGGCCCAGATGGGCTGCTCCGCCATGGAGGACATATGAACTGTCGGCTCAGGAGAGCATCTCCGTGGCCTGGTAAGCCCAAGTGGGCTTCCTCTTTTGTCCAGTCTATCCTGGTGTACATCTCAGCTGTCCCCCCCCCCCCCCTTACCCTTTAAGACTCTTGCGTCTCAAAGCCTCGCTTTGGGGGAGGGCTATGTAACGCTGTAGGCGTCTCTTGTTGTATGTTCTGTTCTCATGTGCTCTATGTTTACTTTGCCCTTGTGATCTTTGTTGTGTTTTCTTGTGCCATGTGCTCTGTTTATTTACCTGTCAGCTCCCTCATGTCTCTCATCTGTAACCCCACCTTCCTCATCAGTGTTCATCCTCTGCCAGCCGTTTGTCCAGGTGTGTTTGATTAGTCCTTGTATAAATACCACATCCCATGTCTTGTATCGCTGTCAGTCGATAACGTTACATGTGTTGCTCGTTGTATGTATCCTCATTTTCTTTAATAAATCTCTAGTTTGCACTCTATTCGTGCCTTCGAGTTCTCCCTGTTCGTGAGGAAGCACAAGCGCAAATTTGTTTAGCTCTCATCTGACAATAATAAAAATCCCTTTGTTCATAATATATCTTTATTTGGAATTGATTTTGTTGGAAATCGTGTCTATTTTTGTAGGCTTCATCCAAGAAGCATTTTATTAAATGAATCAGGTCACCTTGGGATTCCAACAGGCACTTTACAGCACAACAGGACCTTTCTACATAACATTGCCCATTATCATAAGTCCACATCACTCATTCAAAGCGCTGAAGGCAGCACTACCCAGGAGCTGAAAAATGAAATAACACATTTCAGCCTGACGTGACCGAAACAGTTAACCTCCTTTGGCCACTTTTCTCTCAGAGTAATTTTTGTTGATGGACAGTGCCGTACACACAGCCGGTGTGTCTTCCAAAACACAAGGCTCTCACAAAAAGGTCCAGTCACTCGTGATTTGGCAGCAAGTGTGAGAAGAGTGTCCTTAAATCATCTGTGGTGGCTTTCTCTGAGAAATTAAGTACGTTGAGCATATTTGAGCGACAGCTTGTCTATTCTTAAGTAGTATTAAAGGGTGATATTTTACCCTAAATTAAGAGTCAGGCAACTTTTTGGCACGTGTCACAGCCCAAATGGATTACTGAACTGCTGATGTATGTAGCAATCCGTTGAGTGAAAAGATGTGGGAGTGTAATGAATTTAAAATGCTGTAATAGACATAAATATTTATCACGAGTGACAGTAAAATTAGAAACAACATTCAATTAAAATCAGTTGTAATTTATTGTTGTTATTGATTTGCGCAAGGTGGAAATGAATGCAGAAACATTTCATTACACCGAGAGGGGCTGCTGATCTGCTTTTGGCCTCAGTGTAATATTTTACACGAGAGAGACAGACTGATGCTATTAAAACACAGCCAGTCATTCCCTCTGTCTCAAACATGAACTCTCTTGCTCTGTCTCACTTTGTCTCTTTCTTTTCTTAACATCCCTTGTCTCATCCATCTACAGATCTCATTCATTCTTATTTTTTCCACACATCTCTTCTCTTCTATGATCAGCTTTCTCTTCTTGTGCGGTTTTGTCTGTCTTTTCTAAACAAAGTTTGTCTCACTTTGACTTGTCCTGTCTCGTCTTGCTTCATCTCATCTCCTCAAATTCTCTTTTTTCCTTATTCTTCTTATTTCATCTAGCTTCTATTTGCTCTTGATGTCTCTCAATATATTTCTACATTTCTTTGTCTTCTTTCATTGTCTTATCACCTCATCTCGTTTCTTCTATGCTCAACAACACTTTTCATATCTTTCATCTTTTTTTGTTTAATCCTATTCTCTTTCTGTTCTTCCTCTCGCAAGCCTCATTGAATGACTCCCCTCCCTCTCACTTGGTCTTATTATTATCCATTGTTATCCCTTCACACATTTTATTTATTTGTTTGTTTCTTTTCTTTGTCTGTTTCTGTTTATTTGTTGTCTAATATTTTTTTTTGTCTCATCTCTTCTCTTCTCTGTTCAGCTTGTCTCTTCTTGTCTCATCTCCTCTTGACTGGTCTCACCTGGCCTCATCTTGTCTCCTCTTCTCTCTTCTATGCTCAGCTTGTCTTTTTTATACAGTAGCTTATATTTTTCCATTCCATCTCTGCTCCTCCTCTCTTGTCTTTTCTTTAATTATATCATCTTTTCTTATTGTATGACCCTTCTTAATTTGTCTCTTTTTTCATTAAATGTGTAATTTTTGTTGCTACACATTTTGTGTCAACATTTTTTTCCATAGCACAACTATGTTGTGTTTTCTCATCTCTTCAATGCTCAGTTTGTCTCTTCATGTCTTGTCTCATCTCTTCTATTTGTGTCACGTTGTCTCATCTTGTCTTTTCTTGACTTATTTTGTCTCACGTCCTCTCAACTTTTCTCACCTGGCCTCATCTTGTTTTGTCTCAGCTCTTCTCTTCTACTGTCAACTTTTATCTTCTTGTCTTTTATGCTCACTTTTATTTTCTCAATTGTTCTCAATTTGTCTCACATAGACTTACCTTGTCTCATATGGTGTTTTCTTGTTGTGTCTTATCTTTTCTCTCCTCCTCTCTTCTTGTCTCGTCTGTCTCTTCAAGCATATCATCTTCTCTCATTGTATGACTCGTCTCCTCTTGCTTTGTCTCTTCACTATCCATTGTTATTGCTGTATATGTCTTGTATCATCATTTAGTTACCTCTTTTCAATGCTCAACTTATCATTTCTCTTGTCTTCTAGGCTAGGTTAATCTCTTCTTGTCTTACAGTACATCTCTTCTTGATTTGTCTCCCTTGGCCTCATCTTATCTCCTCTATGCCCAGTATGTCTTTTCTTGACACGGTCGTCTGGTATCTTTTCTTTGCTTTCATTCTCTGCTCGTCTCTTCTCGTTCTTGTCTCACCTCTTCTCTTATAGTATTCATCTTCTCCCAGCCCTCAGGGCCTTTCATTATGACTCATCTCCTTACTTTGTCTTTTGCCTACGCATTGTAATCACTTCTCTTCTTATTTTAAACTATTACTTACTTTAATAGTATTCCTATTAGATATACATTTAGTTAAAATGCAAACTTCTCAAATTTTACATTCTGAGACCATTGTTTAATCTAATGCTCCTTACACTGCTATTAACACATGCCAGTGTAAGTATGTAGGTCCATTACATATGTGTGTATAATTCGTGAATATGCATACAGAGCATTGGGGCGGTGCTGGAGGGGCGGGTGGAAGGGGCGGTGCATGTGTGCCTGCAGGGCCAGGTATGTTAATCAGGTATTCATTAAGATTAAATATAAGACAAAGGGTTGAGGTGCGATTGAAAGCTAGGTAAAATATGTATCTAATTTTCTAGATTGCCACCTAGCTTTTTAATTTCAGCAGGTACTTGGCAGAAATTTGCATGGCATTTAGGCACTCATTACAATATTAATCTTCCCACAAAAGTTGCAAGGGCTCAAAGGTTAAGCATGATTCCTACATTAATTTTACAACGACTTTTTTTGACCTGTATAAAGATTCTCATTTACAAAGGTCTTCATTTGCTTCAATAAGTGGATCATAATGATAGCAAAGATAAAGTATTGAAAAAAAGAAAAGTGAATCAGTAAAAAATTTGTATTAGAAACCTGACATTTATAAGACATGCTATAACTTTTTCAACAGATTGTTGTTTTTTATTGAAATCAATCCATATCTTTTTTCTGATAATATCAATGAGCTCATTTGTAAATGTTTAAGAGGAAAATAATCATTAAAATAAACAAACAACATCAGATGTTTGAACAAAATTATACTGAAAAATAAGCAGATGTTTACATACAAAAAAGTATCTTTGCTCTCAGATTATGGATGAATGGTACAAGAACTTAACATATCATATAACAATTATTATACACTACAAATTCTATAAGATTCATGTCACTTTAAATTAGGCCAAATGTTGTCTATCTTTATCAAAAGGCAGTGTTAGCTATAAAACAGCAGATGTGCTTACTCAAAGCTTAGACAGTAAAGTTAGTTCACTTTAGTATTCCCTTTATGTGTTACATGTTATAATAGAGACGGCTTTAAATATATAATTCATTTTTAAATTAAAAGTAGACATAGCATTCTACAACTGACATTCACAGTTATGAGCCTATAATACCACAGTAATAGTGTTATTATGATTATGTCCATAATATGATTACGTTTTAATAACGTCCACAAACTGATTATTAACAAACATTTAATAAAGCTTAACGGGCAAGAATCTAGCTTAGCTTCATTCACAGGAACATATCATTAGCCTACGCACATATTTTATTATGCACTATTCTTATGCTTAGCATTAAATTAATTTAGTATAAAGGTTGTGGAAGAAAGCGTGTTAGCAAAATGACAGCGGTGGTCATTACAAGATAAAGACATGAATGAAATATACAGCTATCATCTGTCTAAAAAGTTGTATTCGTTTTTGACAGTGATAACACAAGTCCCCGCCCATCACTGGCAGATGGCCAATAATATTTAAAGGCGTGTTCCATCGCGTTTCTTATTGGCCGTGGGGGCTGTCACTCCCGCTTTTAGTGGGCAGGCTAATTGAATCGCTGAGTGCGATACACTTCTATCCATCTCACTCGCGAGGAAGGTAGTTGCACATTACCGACTATCAGCAGTCGCTACCGGAGACGCATGAGAAACACCGAGTGAAAGCCGCGAAACAGTACGAGGAGCCAGCAAAGGTGTGCTTGACTCAAAAGTACGGAAAGGAGGAAACTTCGCATAAACTATGGCCGTATCAGCAACTCCTCCGGTGCTTTCACCGACCTCCACTCCCGGGGGCGCGAGCAGCCTGTTCCGTCCCGACTCTCTGTACTCCAGCCCGGCCGAGTCCCCGCGCTTGACCAGCAGCATGATCAACTCTTTCATCACCGGCACCGGCGGCGGCGGCGGCAACACTAACGGGAACGGGCCCGGCGGTGTCCACAATAACGAGTGTAAGATGGTGGAGGTGCACGGGGTGAAAGTGGCCTCGTTCACCGTGGACGGTCAGGAGCTCATCTGCCTCCCGCAGGTGTTCGACCTGTTCCTGAAGCACCTGGTCGGCGGGCTGCACACCGTCTACACCAAGCTGAAGCGGCTGGATATATGTCCGGTGGTGTGCACGGTGGAGCAGGTGCGGATCCTGCGCGGACTTGGGGCCATTCAGCCGGGCGTGAACCGGTGCAAACTCATCACCCGAAAAGACTTCGAGGCGCTTTATAACGACTGCACCAATGCCAGGCAAGTCTTCTATCGCATAACGCATCTCATATTCACGCTCAGCTTTGGAACCTGAGGTGCTTTTCAAGTTCATTCAGAACTAGCAGAGTTGTCGTACTTGGAAAAGTTGCGAACACTTTATGATAACTTAAATAAAAATGATGCGTGTGTCAGTATAGGACTATTTATGGAATTACACGTTTATGACATTTCTATTTTAACGCACGTGATCTAAACAAGATAACTACCTTTAATATTAATGAACAATGCTTTAAGTTCATTTACTTAGAAAAAGTGCTTTTTTCCTAAATGAAACTTTTGCATAAAATTGCTTGCAATCAATTTTTCTTTCTGCCAAACCACTTGCAGTTTTGTCCTCAAATTCCGTTTCGAATCAAATCATTGTTTTGAGAAAATAAAGCAGTAACAAAAATCGTAAAACCGTCACAGCTTTCTCCAAAATCAAACAAACAGCCTAACTTTGTTTTTCTCGCAGACCACTCGATCTGCTTTATACATAAAAGCGCGAACATGTTCATTTTAATGATTCAGATGAACCAAAAACAATAATATGATATTCATTTGCGCTTATGTATATATATGTATATATATAAACAAAATGCACATTTCAATATTTCAGCTGACTTGTAATAAAATCAGTTTGGAAGGCAATAGCTATTCTGAAATTCTGTTTGCGCTGTTTGAACCTGAAGGATTTATTAAACTGATATTATAAAAAAACAAAGATGATTTTTTAATTTGCATGTATTTTTACCTTTGTCTTTATAATATTTACAAGTTAACTTTTCCTGGATCTTCTAAATTTATAGCCTTCGGTATACGTTTTGATTTGACTAAATTGACTTTTCTATACTTTATTGATCATTGTGTTTAGAAACTTTTAGGTGTTCAGTACAGTTATATTTGATGTTTTCCCCCTCTTTTATTCTTGCTTATACAATGACAGGTCTTTGGACTAGGGGTCATACTTCGGTTGTATTACACTTTATTCTCTTATTTTCTCCACTGAGCCCAGCTCACACGAATAGACATCAATATCATTTATGCACTTTTAACCTATATCATATCCGGGGCCAGATCTGGGATTCTTGTTTGATACTCCATTTGTCTGGATGATGTCCACGTCTCATTTGGATAAGGTGTTGGGCCGTGTTGCATAAATCAATGAATCACCTCTCCTGGTTCTGTGGCTGTGTTCAGTGTAGAGATGTTATTCTTAGCTTGTTATCATGACAGATGCATTAGTGTTCTCAGGCTCCTGCAGCAATATCAGCTTATGTGTGTGTGAATGGTGTGGTGGGGCTCAAGGGACCTTTATCATCCAAGGAAAAAGTCTCTATGTTAGTATAAAAGCGGCAGCAGCTTAAAAGACACGTAACAAATAATTTTGATATCATTTTTGTTATTTATATAAAAGATAAATAACAAAAGAATCAAATTTAATATTGTGTCATATCTAATATCATTTATACAGTATATTACATTTTTGAAGTAGAGTCTGTCCCCAAAAGTTCACAACCTTTACTAACCTTAACTTCAGTAACTCTATGCATTCCTCTCCATTAAGTGTTTAGCATCAGGTCTAGTATTTTCAATTTTCTATTTCCATTTTCTTACTTTCTCACAGGTAAAAGGTCAGGTATTGAAAATTGGCCGAGGCGAGAAGGTTCAGGAACGTGGTCTTAAAGCGCGCTTTTGCACAAGCGGATGTGTGTGTGGAGATGCACGCATGTGTGTTTTAGGGAGAGAGGGAGAGAAAGAGAGAGAGTGCATATCCAGATGGCCATTCTGGGCAAGGTTCGGTAATTAACCTTTTAACATCCCCAGCACAACCTCCAGAAGAATCCCCCGTCACTTTATTGGGCTTTGCGCAGTTCTGAATCAATCTGCCGTGCATATCTAATTAGAAATCAGAGCGAGGAGAAAGTGAGCGGGGGAGAGACCGTTTTACAACATTATTTAGTTTAATTTTGAGTCCAGGCAAAATGGACAATAAGAGAATGAGGTGCGGAACGCTGCGCTTTTCACTCTTCTGTCAGATTGCAGCATACGGTCGGATAATGAAATTGCTCGCGCAATGGGCCCCCTTGAAATTGAATTTGCTCCTCGGCATCGTTGCTTTACAGTTCACCTTCGCAAGCATCGCTTTTATAGTCAGATTTAAACATCATCCACCGTCCCGCTACCAGATGGCTGAAACTAATGTGGCCCCTCGCCTCCTCTCCCTCTCTCTCTCTCTCTCCTCTCCTCCTTCAGCACAGGCACACTGGGAGAAGGGCTAAGCTGAGACAAATGGGTGTTTTTTGCATCGGTTTGTACGGGACAGCCACAGTGAAGCAAGTGAGGAGTGTGTCTCAAAATGTATACTGAGCTGCCTGCTTAGGGGGTGATTGTCCTATTGATGGCAACCAGACAGGTTGAGACAGATTTAAAGAGGTCATGGCGTTTTACAAACACTGGCCAAAGGCATTCATCTCATGATAGAGCAATAAAACGGATAGGGATGGGACATTTTTTGATGCTGTTACTGTTTCTTCTTAATGATTCCCTAAAAGTTACATTACTCCACAGTTCTTTGAGTACTTTTAAAGAGTAGCCTAAATATTAGAAAAAAAAACATTTTTATTTTTATTGCATTTAATGCAAATAATCAGATCATATCACCTTTCACAGAACAGACGATGTGAAACAGTATGTATTTACAAAGAAAATGTTAGAATTTTTTAGGGGTAACAAATGTAAGGTGGCTATATTTTAAATAAATCATTTTCTAAAATAAAAATATTAAAAACTGCAGCAGAACTTTAAGGCCATTTAGAGTCAGACATGATGAATTAACAACCTACGTTAGTTCATTCAGTCAGTCAGGACCCAGTATTTCAGGTTCACAAAATATATATTAAAGTCATACCCTGATTGCATTCTGTGTTTTAATGCACTTAACCGAACCGATTCACAAGAGTCAATCTTTAAGGAATCGGACTACACTGATTGCGCTTTACGTTTTTGATTCACTAAAAAGAACCGGCTCATAAGAATCATTCGATCGGAAAATAGGACTACACTGTTACACTACAGGCTTCTGCACGTTTGGTCTACGTTTTAGAGGCCGGAAAGCATACATTTATTTTTTATTTATTATTTTGTATTTAAAACTGCGTGCTTAATCATACAGAATCTAATGAGAACGCGTCCTTTATGAACGCCCAGCGGTCTGCAGCTGACTGTGCTGTCCGGATAGGGAGCTCACTAGGATTTCTGACACAGACTAAAAATATGCAAAGGGCTCTTTATAACTTCCAGACTGAAACACACAGAAAGTGTCCAAATCAGCAAACGCACGCGGCACTTACGGCTCGCTTTTTATGATTTCTCAGCTCGCAATTGATCTCCAGGTTTTTAATGCATTCATTATTTATTAAAACGAAATTTGCAAGCTAAACATAACACTAAACTAGTTTGCACTTGGGGACTGCACTTAGGAAATTGAATGGGAATTACATTAGAGATGAACATCTGTGCTTGCTCTCCTGCCTCTTCGCAAAGGTGGATTGGATTAGATTAACTGTTTTTTTCTCCCCACCAAGTGAAAGAACATCCAAAAATACAAAAAAGTGCAGAAAGCTCTTGTCCACTAATATTTATTGCATCACTGACCAGAGAGTTACTTCATGCGAGTAACATCATCAAAATGAGAACGACAACTCTGTTTGCATTCATGCCAATCGCACTTTAGCAGGAGTTGCTGGAATTGTCAGGTTAAATCATAAAACGCATTACTTGTTCGAAAGCCTGTCATATTTTTTTTTCGTCTCTTGAAGCGATTTGCTTTTTTTAGTCATTAATTTAAAATGTGTCTAATTCCCATCGTTGCCCCAGGCGCGAGCTACCATCACACCGCGCGTCAAAGCGCAGCGTTTCAAAGATTCCCTAAAATGCGCAATTTGACACCTTTAAGAAGCATAATCTGTAGATTAATTTAAATTGGTATCTCACGTATGATTGATTTGGTCTGATTCCGAGTCGCGCACAAAATGTGAACTCTGAATAAAACTAGAAACTTACAAACAAAGACACAATGACGGACGAGGACCACAATTATCTCCATATCTTGTGTGAGTAGTGCGCGCGAGCCTTCAGGTCTCTCCGTTTCGCCGCGCGTGCACGTGTGCGCGCCCGGTCCATATGGACAGAGGCTCAGCGCCTTTGGCTTCGCCTGAGGCACCCGAGACACCCCGCTGTCTCATCAAATCTCCTCAGATTGTCGCTCTTCCTTCTGCACACCTTAATGTCAGCCATTAATTATACATCCACCTTTTTCTGAGGCTGTTTTCTGCAGATTCACTCTTTCCTTTACCATTTTTTTCCACAGTAAATTATGAATTAGAACAGTTTAAAGCATAAAGAGGGGGTTCAGTTTATCTGTATGTTAGTATGTAAATGCTGTCATATTTCATATCCAGTGGCCCCAATATGGACAGTCAAGCCACGCATTTAGTCATCTTTTTAAACAGCATGTCATGATTGGTAACCTAACAACCTTATTATTTCGTTATTCATATTGGTTTTTAAATTTAACATGCATACACAACTTAATAAGAGACAATATATGTTCTAATATATATATATATATATATAGAGGCTTATGTGTATGTGTGAGATTAATCTATGAATATTACAGTTTTATTTAGATGGAAAAACTTAATGAGATTTTTCTGAGATATTGCTTCTTTTATATACTATGCACACACACACACACACACACACACACACACACTTGTGTATACACAAAATGTTAGAGGTTCTTGCATCTGAAGTCTTGATACTGTATATATATATATAGGTATAGAAACTGTGGCCAAATAGTTTTTTGGCCACCACGTAAGATAAAAGAATCGAGATGTTTGGAGAGGTAGTTAAATCTATTTTGTAGATTAGGCAAGGCAAGCTGGCAGCTGGTCTTCCAGACCGGCTATTCTGTCCATCTCTGTCTTATCGCGAACATGTTTGAGACGTGAGAGCGCTTAACTGCTGACGGGCTCTTATAAAACAACTTGTGGCCATGTGAGTTCTCATTAATGTTGGCGGGTGCCTGTTCCAAGCCACAGCGCTTTAATAACTAGTCCCATGCGTAACCAATGAATTAGAGGCAAAGCAAAGACACATGTGGTCAATTAGTGATGGAAAGGTGCTACTTGAATCTTCTAGGCGCAGAAATCACGAAAACAAATTAAGAACGCCGCTACGTGTGTGAATCTGCACAAATTACATATTGACATCCGCAATCATTAAACGATGTTTGAGGAGCATTTAGAAGCTGCAATTATGAAGTTAGCTCTTAATATACACCGTCTCGATGGGGATGAGGAATAGCAGGTGTTCGCTGATGTGCAGCGAAGTGGGAGAGAGATATAAGAGGTTAAAACAGACAGATGGATATGGCCTGTCAAGAATCTCACAAGAGGAAAAATGACACTTTCCGCTCACCGTCCGCAGACCCGCAGTTATGGCACGAGGAGAGAGAGAGAGGGAGAGGAAAAAAAGCAGGAAAGAAAGAGACTAGTGTCATTTTGACTTTGGGAAAGTCTCCTCCTGAGCTTAATGACACATCTGCAGCCGGGCTATATTTATTACAGTCATGTAGAATAAAATTGATTGTCTCCTAAAATTAATTTTTGCTTTGCCTCTAGCAGTGCTTTAATGGAGGACACTAGGCCCCGTGCAAGAGTATTGTTTAATCACATTAGTATCACAGCCCCCAGGACAGCGGAGATAATTGTACAAACGAACATCGAAATATGTATCTCTAACTCTTATGATTGAATTATGCAAATGACTTATCTCCTGCCCTTCCAAGCACTAATCATCTAATTAGGACTGATGTTTTAAATGCTTGTTTTTGGATGGGGATCCGGGGAGAAGCAGGAAGCAGAAAATTGAATGTGACACTGGAATCGGCAAAGTAGTTTATACCGGAAGAGCTGGTGTTTTCTTCACCCCCACCATTGTCTGTCGTTGGCGGCGAGAAGACGATTAGAACGTTTTAGTGAGTATTTTAAAGGCCCTGAAACATAAGCCCCATCTAATCCATTTTCAAGAGTTCATCATTTTTTCTCCCCTGCTTTAATAGTTTAGCTTGACACTAAGCGGTAGCCGCGCCGCTCTGCGCTGGAGGGGACTAAAGCTGGTCAAAGAAGCGCTAACCAGCATCCCAATTATGCCGATTAATATTTCATGACATGTTCCGCTGCACTTCCCCGTTCCTGCGAGCTAGCAGCTGTTGATCCGCTCCGCACAAAGCGTTTGGCGCGCCAGAACGGAGAGGTTGCGGTAATGACAGGCCAGCTCAAGTGAGCGTTTGACACTCTGAGACTGAAAACGCTCTGACTCTCGGAATCCCGTTTTGAAGAGCCTGAAAGATGTGAAGATCTGAGGAGATGACAAAGTCGTTCTTTGCCCTGCTCAGAAGTGTTTACAGTTGTCTCTCACATCTGGAGGCCATAATTCGCCGCATTACCCCCCTCTGTCTGGCCCGGGCAGATGGGTTCACCTGAAGAGCACATCGCCGCTCAACTTTTTTCTCAGTCGTGTTAATGACCTCAAGAGAGGCTTGCTTGGAAAACATACGCGCATGAGGTTTTGTAGAAATTCATTCTCATAACCGTTATAAATCTAGTTTTGCTCTTTATGCAACAAAAGTGTCTCGATAAATGTTTGTGTGCGTCGGTTATATTGAATATGTATTGTCGAAAATCAGCAGTGTATATGTTAATTATTTAATTGTTAAATCATTTCATAAAACAAAAAATTATATTTATTTAGAGCTCAGACATTTTAATTATTTTGATAATATTTTGGAATGTTAATTTAATAATTATTCTAATTATTAAAGTGGTCTTTTCGCTCTCTCTTTCTCTTATAGCATATTTAATCTATTATAATACATTGAAATATTATTGAAAAATCTATATAATTATATATATATATATATATATAACAAACAGAAATGTTGAAAATATTTATTTATTTATAATAAACACAAAACGCCATTCACTTAAATTTTTATAGAAATGTAATGGAATATTAATTTATAGATATTAGATGTTATTTGTGTACTAATGTGTTAATTGTTATTGATTAAATATGCTACAGAAAGAGAAAGAGAGAGATAAGAAGTACACTTTATTAATTAGAATAATTCTTGAATTAATATTCCAAAATATTTCCAAAATATTTTAAATGTCTGTGCTCAAAAAAAAAAAAATTTGTGTTTTATGAAATCATTTAATAATTAATATAATCATTACAGTATAGATTGTAAACTAAATAAATGACTAATTAATGATTTTACTAAATGCTTGCTAGAATACTGAAGTCATTCATATACGTAGAAACATCTGGCTGCTCTGGATTATTAAAAGAAGAAGTAAAGATGAAAGCAAGGTGGAATGTGAGGAGAGATAGGGTCAAGGAGGGTGTGGGTGAGTGTTTGTATGTATGCAAGTCTCTTTCTGCACCTGGGTTAAATCAAGAAAAGCCCTGGGTATGTGGTGACATCACGGCCTGTTTGGTGCTCTCGTCGGATCCGTAAGGGATTCATTCGGTCTCTATCTGCCCCGGGCAGCCCAGCTCCAATTACCACCCCCCCACACACACACCCTTCTGCGCACCACCATCCGGAAGTCTGCAGAATAAGCCTATAAAACTTTTAAAATCCACCCAGGAGCGCCGCACTGTTCACATCGTACACATAGAAAGATCATATTACAAAAAAAATGCAATTATTTCAGACTAAAGCAGAGGGTATGAGCAGCTCATGATGGAACGCAGTTGCCAAATGTTTTATAAGTACTCTGATCATGTGACCTCCACCTGTAACATGTATACATGTCTCCTGTCATCTTCTGCACTTTGTCTTTGAGATTTTTTTAGCCTATGGCTAAAGCTTTTGATCAGCTTTTTGATTAACAAAACAGAAGTATATATATATATATATATATATATATAGGACATCAAACCCACACATATATGGGACATAGACGTTAAGATGTCTGCATCACAAGAAATCCACAAAAGTGTTTTTATGTCCATAGAAAGCACAGTAAATAAAGTTAAGTGTCTGCTATTATGGTTTCAAATAGGCCTTTGGAGAATAAAATGTCAAAATTTGATTGAAGTAATGTTGTTGTCATTCAGCGTAACACATTATTATGTCAAAATTCAAACAACATGTTTATTCTGATTCATTAAAAATTTAAATATATAAAAATATTACATTTTATTGTTTAAATGTGTAAAAAAATCTTTTTGGCTCAGGAAATCAAAAACAAAATTGCAAGTAATTTAAACAGAGAACGTTTTAATTTATTTTGGAAAAACATGGTTACTGTATATGTACAGTATATGTATATGTATGTATATGTAAATGTATATGTATGCATACACTGATATTAAGACTTACTGAAAAAGTTACTGAAAAGCCCTTAGTCCAAAAATAGTTATAGTGAGATATTATTGCGATACAAAATTACTCATTACCAAAATGTAAGATTTCACTCCTATGTCATCTCAATACTTTTAATAATGAAAGTTTAACTTAAGTTAAAACACATGAGCACTCTTCAGATTGTCAACAGAAATATTCACCCTGCTCCGGTGTGCATTGCACTTCATTTGTTAGTTTGAAAGAGATTCAAACAGTCTTAAATGTGAATCATGGACATGCTCAATAACAGCTGCTTTTATGTGTTTTCCATTCTCATGTTTTTTCCTGTGCCCTCACAAGTATGAAGATAGTTTCCGTTAATAGCGGCCCTAGGCCTGATTGGAAACATGTTAAGCATGTGCACAGACTGTAAATTGGAGCCACACTACAAAGCAGGTTATGTGCTTGTTTATTCACCATGATGGCCGTGTCTTAAAAATGCCTTACTTTATCCAATCCGAAAGATGGCTAAAGACCACGCCCACACACACCCTAATGATAACTACTTCTACAGTCCAGTAGATTGGTAAAAAAAAAAATATTTTGCTCTTTTTAAATTCATAAAACAAATTAAATTAGTAATCTTTCCGGATGGGATGGTTCTTTTGCTACTAAGCAAAGCATGGTCAGTGTGTGTGTTTGTATGGGTGGGCCGATGTTGTGCATGTGTGTGTATGTCTGAAACCATGTAAAGGTTGTGTCTGTCAGTAGCAATGGGTGTCATTTGTGTGTGTGTATCTGAGGTGGGGGGAGGGGTTCTCTGATGAAAACAATCAGGCCCTGTGTGGTTTCATTACAGGGTAATGTCTCGCCAGATTGTTACGGATAGTTAAAATGAAATGAAGTGAATTAGGGAAACAAGGGGGAGAGCATGCACAACGCTTTATTGCTTGCTTTTGAAGACACACTGACAATGATCTGCCTTCAGTTTAGTGCATGTATCAGATAACATATCAAAAACTACCTCTGAGTGTGTGTGTGTGTGTGTGTGAGAGAGAAAGAGAGTGTGTAAAGGGGTAAAGTATGCGGGCTTGTCAAATGTAGGATACATTGTCTTCCACCTTCCTGTCTCTGAGTTCGTCTCCAGACATGAGCATGGGTTTTAAACTAATTGGCCTATTTAAAAAAAATGAATGCTAATATATACAGTACATATATATATATATATTTATTTAAAATATAGTAATAATATTTTTGATGCCAAGGACCCCACATAGTTTATACATAAAGACCCATTTATTTTTTTTGTAAGACAAATAGTACTGTATCAGACATATTTCAAGTTAACTCAATCTTATACATTTATTTTGTATAATATTTGTATTTTCTTTCACATTCTACTTGTACACCCTTGCAGCCCCTTTGGGGTCACTGGACTCCAGTTTGAAAACTCCTATTTTAATTTATTCATATTATAATAAATGGAAGTCAGAGAATATAAGTTCTGCTAAAAAAGAAATATGATTTATTATATAATTAAATTTGTACCGTACCATATATTAATACTTTAGCGAACAGTCATGCAATTTTAATGATCAATTTATCTGTCAATTATTTGTTTGATAAATCGCTTTAAAAATTACTGGTTGGTCAAAAAAGAGTAAATGTGTGCTATACATTAATTCATTAAGCGTAAAAGAATGCATTTCGGCGTAAATCATTAGTAAAACCATTGTCGCATAAATCGCTACAATCACTTGAATTAGATAATATACATATGAAACAATTTATATACAAATTTGTCCTGCTTGTGTTTGATAAACAACATCCAATAAGACATTTGCTTGATACTTTATACACTTTGCCACAATTTTGCCAATGTTTATGATCATAGTAAGTGTAATTGAACAGAATCTAATAGTAGTATCTTTTTCACTGTGCTGTAATTCAGCAGTACACACACTCTTCCTGGCATTTCCCATGGTGCCTCAGTGTGAGATTGCAGTGTGAGGGATGGCAGGCACACCTGACCCGTCTTTTCCACAGGGGCTTGTGGGTAATGGATGGGTCAGAGCTTTTTTTGATGTTTTATTGAAAGATCACCACGGCTGTCCTGGCTTTCGCCTGACTATAAATCAGGGTCCTCTGTGGCCTGCTGGACTGTCCAGAGTGTGGTTTATGTCAGTCGGGGCAGGAAGGGCCTCCGATCCCATCACTCCACCTCATCTATATCACCCACCCACACACACACAGCACTACCACCTCTAGAACAACCAATGGGACCCTAAACAATGTCTGTCGGATATACACACATATGCAGGTATCAGTCAGCTGTGATACTTACATATATATCAACGTTAGCGTATCTGCAGCATTTCTGTGCTTTTCTTGCTGTTCTGTTTAAGATGCAATATATATCAGCAACAGTTAGCCTAAGATGAATATAATTCAATGATGACAGATACTGTGACTGATTAGTTGCTGTTTGTATGTTTTTGCATGCGCTTTTTAACCTACTATTAAAATCTGATTTACTAGTTTTTTAATCTAACAGATTAAGAAAAGTTGCGACACTCATAAAATTTAGTTTAAACAAGAATTAAACATTTGCTTTTGTTAAGTAGAATAGTTGAGTAATTAAGTAATATTTATACATTCATTATAAAATTATTAAACAGTATTTAAATGTTGATTTTTTAAAACACTGATTAATCTGAAAATAATCGGCAGATTAATCAATTAGATTTTGTACAACTTGTTGAAAGTCAGATGCAGGAAACAGCACTTAATTGCACTTTTAAAGTTTTTTTAATATTTCGATTAGTCTAACAAGTACTCACGTGATTATCAGAATAATTGTTAATTGCAGTGCTAGTTGCACATTGTTACAGAATAAAATTAAACAACTTGTTGAAAGTCACGTTGGACCAGACGCAGAAAACGGCACACTTTTAATGTTTAAAACTGTAATTTTCGATTAATCTGACAAGTACTCACGTGATTATCCGAATAATTGTTAATTGCGGTGCTAGTTGCACATTGTTATAGAATAAAACTAAACAACTTGTTGAAAGTCACGCAGAAAACGGCGCACTTTTAATGTTTAAAACTGTAATATTTTGATTAATCGAACAAGTACTCACGTGATTATCAAAATAGTTGTTAATTGCAGTGCTAGTTGCATTAAACTAGACCACATGTGAGATAACATTATCTTCAGTAAATGCTTCTGAGCTTTATGTGTAACAATTGATTATTCGCACCGGAAATCGGCAACCTAATTATCAAAGGAGTTGTTAGTTGCAGCCCTTTATCAGAGTTATACATTTAGGTGCACATTGTATGGATTATACAGCATTCATATAATTGGCTCTTGTAGTTGTCAGACAACCATAAATTGCTTTTTTCCCTCAATATACTGTTGTCTTTCTGGGCCGAAACCATCCCTATTACGTTTGTTACACTCAAAATGCTGATGCAGCACAAACGGTGTGGTTTTCTCACCACTCTCTCTTAATACTGCTGTTAATGAGTAAGTTGATGTAGTTGAACGTTTAGTTAATAAATATGTCAGACTTTTACCTCTATCTCCCTCCCTCTTTCCACTCCTTGTCTCTCTCTTGCAGTTTCCCAGGCTCGCTGAGAAATCGCAATTAGTTTTAGATTTACGCTACGATGACAGACAGTGGTATATAAATAGAGGTTAAACACACAATTTACATATTAATTTCATGATTCATTTAATCAATGATTTATGTGGATATAGATTGCTTTTAATCCGCCTCTCAGCGGCAGCGTTTGCTCTCTCGCTCCCGCTCTTCTTCGCTCTTCACCGAGCATGACAGAATAGAGTGCCGAGCTCTTTCTTTTCCTCCCTCTATCTCTCTCTCCCTCTGTCTCTCTTTCCTCGGAGCTGTTCAGTGGCTCGGAGAGGAATGCGAACGGAGGGGCTCCAAACGGCACTCCTAATTGGTTTAATTTTTCAGTGCGTGCACCGAACCTGACACTCGTTTACTGCGCGCCGCTGTATCTCCTTTCTCTCTCGCCGATCTCCCTCTCGGCTCTCTCTCTCTCTCGCTCTCTCTCTCCATTAATAAAAGGGTAATAATCGCTCCGGTTAAAGGGATGGTAATGAGAGCAGTGGTTATGGTGATTGGTGGCGGCGGTTGTGTATTCATAACAGATCTCTCATACTGAGGCAAGAAGGCTGTAATTGAGCCATGATTGAGACACATACGCTCCCCTCCACCGCACACCAACATGGGACTGGCGGAAACAACGAGGAACTGAACAAAAACGCTTCTGCGGTTGGAAAAGACTCCAAGGAAGGCTAAAGATTTCGAAAACAATATGTAGACAAAACTTTGAAACAAGTTGTCAAGTAGGAAGTTTTGTCATTTTGTTATGCATAGTAGTAACCATTGGTAAGTAGAGGATGTTGAGGGAAGAAGATTTGGAAATTGGTGAGCACCAATTCTCTTGACCTTTGGCCTTTAGCTCTGTGATCATTAGAGAGTGATAGATCACCCAGACCGATTAATCGATGAACAATATTTGGACATTTGGACAAGTCTAGCAATAGCCAATTTCTCAATTTTTTTTTCAGCTGCCACAATATTATAGCAATTAGTGTTCATTCCGACTTTTCCCTTGACTGAAAGAACAAATTTTGAGTGTCCTGTTTAGTGCCTGATTGAAAAAACTCAACCGCTCGTCTTAAGGCGGCCGAATTCAGACAGTCGGAAGGCCGTACGGCCACGCACATGTCTCGAGTCACTTTGTTTACAAACGCAGTGGTACGCGGCACGATTTTAAAACCTGACGATTTCCACGTCACGCTTTCAATCCGACAGCTCCCAAAGTTTTTTGACATGTTTAAAAAATGATTGTGAGGTGGGGAAGTGCTCGTAAGGCACTCTGCTCATCTCGTAATTTCTCTCTCGACCATCCAAGAAGAGACGATTTCCTCCGATAACCAAAAAAAACGCATGCGAGCTCATACAACCTCAACAATCTCACCGTGTATGCCCACCTTTAACTACAAAAGTGTTATTTATTTATATATATATATGACATATCCAATATATACCTGAAGCAACAAAAAACCAAGCCAACAGTTCATACCTACTGTTATTGTTCAAGATATTACCCCCTTCAAATGTTCAATCAGTATGTTATTGTGACACATTGTTTTAGCTAATAAAAACTCCTTTTTAACCAAATAGCGCTGTTACACAAGTAGGAGATGTTAGCTTGTTTACTGAAGGCTAACGGAAAAAGCAAAAGCTTCAGTGAAATGGCTTCGGGGTCTAAAGGTCACAGGATTCTGTAGTCAGCCATTAACAATCATACTTCATTAGTAAGTTTAAATGTACAGTATTTGATTTTGATGGCCTGTATATTCTCAATTTTTTTTACCTGAGAAGTCTACGAATGGAGCTTCATTTTCTGTTCGAGTGTTACAATAACACCCCACTTTGTATTCACCACGTTTTGACATCCGTCCCCTGCATACTCTTCACACTTTATTCTCTTATCATATTCCACATTTGGCTGAAAAATATACGCGGTACGTCCAAATGACAATCGCTAGAAAAACATGTTACTTAAGTGCTTTATCAGAGGATTCAGACAAACAGACCTTTTTTGTAAGTCGTAAATGAAGATTAAAGCTCATGTTGGCGGAGAAGGAACAAATTGGGATGATTTATTGGCGCTGACATGAACGTGTCACTGCGGGGGGAGACCGGAATAAGAGAGAAAGAGAATGAGAGAGAAAGTGGGGGAGGAAAGGTGGAATACGGAAAGGCGCGAGATAGCTGTTCATCTCGCGGAAGGTAAATAATGGTCTTTAATTATTTGCTGGCGGGGCCGTTGAAAGCTCGGGCTGATACTGTCATTGGGACGACGCAGCTGGTGTGACGTGTGGTTAGGAATGTTAAAGGTGATAATGGTGTGTGTGTGAGAGAGAGCATCGAGAGAACGTATCTCCAGACGCGTTTTGTGCGTGAATGATGGCTTTGCATGTAATAAAAACACACTGGAATCAAGCGGCAGGTAATAGGGCTGTGTTAACCTCCATCCATTTAAGAAGAGCCTCAGGTCCATTGATTGGACGCCCATCAGCCACGTATAAATCCATCAGTTTAATCAATAAATGACTCATGATTGAATTGCATCATCATTAGTGTTTATGACACACCATCTCTCCTCATTTGGCCTCAGCAAAAAACACTGGAAATGGATGCATTCAGTTGTGACGTCATGGGATAAGGCCAAGACAGTCGGCCAAAATCTATTACATGCTTTTCGCTTGCTTTAACTTGATTTTTGAAATATGCCGTCACCTGTTCGATTCAGTTAAATGGATTTGCAAAGCCAGTATCAGTAAATTCACTGTGCAATTCATTTCATAGATTGCGCAAAACGCACCACGTTCACCACGAAGCCTTATCATGTGATATATCTCTCTCGGCAGATAAAAATTCATAAAAACACAGTAGCAAGAAAAAATTATTTTGAGTCACGAGTTTAAAATGTCAAGTTCAGGTCAGTTTTCTAAAGACGGGGTTGTTCCTAGAGGGCCATTGACGTTCGAGTATCGCTAACCTGATTTTACCAAGTGCAACATGTCCCTGGGTCAACCTCTTTGGGTCCAAGTTGTGATTAACCAATCAGATTTGAAGGAACAATTTCAAGTTTTTGTGAAGTTTAGGCTTATAATCAGTGTTTGGTGCTTGTACATCAGTGTCAGTCATCTATCATTTCCTCTGGTTTTAGGCATCACTCATGGGTAAGGGTAGGTAGAGATATGGTCAAGGCTAAATTTTTGCATTAAAATGCTGTTCCAGGGTCAACAAAATATGCTGACCTGGGAAACATTGAACTTAGCAAAATCAGGACGTGCTTCAGAGTATAGCTCCAACTCTAATTAAACACCTAAACTAGCTAAATCAAGGCATTCAGGACAACTAGAAACTTTCATGTCAGTGCATTAGAGCTTTTTACAGTATTTGTCTGCTTGTTGGAATAGCATAACATTTAAACTTCTGGCTCAACCAATGGCAGGAGTTCATGGTGGTACAGAATGAGCAAAACAAACATTTTTTAAAGTCAACATTTTACTTCAGTGATGTGAAACAGGACACTCAACAAGAAATTGGCTGGACGAGACTTTTTTGATTTGGCATTTCATAGCAAAATTGAGTCAAACCTGAATTTTTATCTGCTAAAACAGTACCTAAATAGCTAATTGGCTAATAATTGAACATTGAAGTGACCTCAATGGAAAAGGAATGTCTTTTGAGAGGCAGCAGAAGTAATTTTATTGTATTCAGAGAATATGAAGACTTTTTATAACGTGCACTAATTTGAAATCAGCATATTTGTGGATTACTATATATGAGTCTTTAAATTCTGCATACTGTGAGCGTATGTTTTATAAATTTACCACTCTGCGGAAAGAAGTATCCTCAACGCCAGTAATTTGCCAGACTGGCACCAGGCATGCTGGCATGGGCACGCACTGCGAATCAGAGGAGGGCTGTTTGCACACCCTTACCTGCTGTAAAACCTAGCCCGAAAACCCAATCGCAGACACGATCCACCTTTTACGAGCCCCGTGCAGCTCATAACACACACCGGCTACACATGGGAAAGTGTGAGTGTGTGCGTGCGAGTGCGCAAGTTTTTGGCAAATGCGTATACCGGGATGCTCGCACGGCCGTGCTAATATCTCTCGTAACCATTTCAGCTCATTAATTTTCCCCTCAAAGTTTCCTTCAGTCGCCCCTGCGCTGGGTGTACGGTGCCTCTTTGATATTCAGAGTGTGTCGAGCGGTTTGGACGAGGAGAGCTCTCTGAATAGACACAGCTCAGAGTTTAATAACTCTAAAGGAGGACTCATGCGTTTGGTACAGCTGTACAGCGAAACATATGAAGTGGAGTTATCTGGTGTTAACTTTATCTGATCTGGCGTACAAACGGTTATCTCTGTGTCCAAGTCAGCAATGTGGGAGACACCAGACTACGCAAGCTTCCTGCAGAAACACATGCATTTTTTCACTGCATCACAAACATTTAGAGACTCAGCAAGTAATGTTAATCAGTTGAAAAGGCTTTATGCATCTACATTTTTTTCTCCAGAGTGTTGAATGGCCAAAAAAGCATTAACAAATGCATTTTCTATTTCAATATCACCAACCCCCAGAGATGCATCAACTAAATCACTTTGAATTGTCTTATACAAAGATGCATTTTTTTGAGCGGTGCATCAACTAATGTGAATCTGCATGTAATGATGTTTGGATAAGCACATGTTTTCCAGCATTTTGCAAACACCCCGAGATGCTTCAAGTAATCTGAGTCAGTCTGAATTGTATGAAAAGCGTACTTGCATTTCTCAGCATGTCACATCAAAGTGAATCTGCCTGAAAAGTCTCATGCAAGCACAGACTTTTGATTTTTCAAAATTGCTTTGAAATGTACACAAACATGCCTTTTTCAGCATGTCGCATAAACTCAGAAATGCATCAAGTGACATAAATCAGTCAGAATTTAAGTCTCAGCACATCACAAACACCCAAAGTAATCAAGCAGTGCAGTTCATCTGAAATTAATGCAAACGCATGCATTTTTTATAGTTCATGTTGCAAAAATCCAGTGATACAAAAAGTAATTCGAATCAGTCTAAAATGTCTTGTGCTTACAGCACATCACAAAAACACACTTGCATGCATACTTGCATACTCACAAACATCTGGTAATTCAAAAAGCACTGTGAATCGGTCTGAAATGTCTACCACCAACACGCATTTATCAGCATGTCACATACACTAAGTACCTTGAATCAGTCTGAAATATTTTCCACACAAATGTATTTTTCACCACATCGCAAAAACGCAAGATGCATCAAGTAAAGCTAAATCTCTTGCGTGCATCCAAATGCATTTGTACTGTGTTAAAAACACCATAAAATAATATGAATCAGTCTGAAATATCTTCCACTAATATGCATTTATCAATATGCATCAAGCAATCAATCTGAAATATCATACTGAAATACATACATTTGAGATGCCAAGTCATGTCAATCATCTAAAATCTCTTGGATGAATTTTAGATGATTCACATGTTTAGATGCGATGAATGAATCATCATTTAGATGATTCACATTCTTAAAGATCATTTGAATCAGTCTAAAATGTCACTTTTTTCAAGACATCACAAACACTCTGCGATGCATCAACCTGCATTTAAATCAGATCCTCAGTAATGCATGAAGACACAGTGCATATAAATGCATGCACATGTTCATCTCACGCCTTCTCGTCCAACTCAAGCGCCTGAGCATCTGAAGGACACCAGAGTCATAAACATATACATAGGTGGCATCACACGCTGACACATCCCTATGCACAGCATTGCATGAGAATGAAAGCGTGTGTATTTGAGCAGAAGCGCATGGTAAAATGGGCCGGTGAAGAAGCAGGTCAGGGTTAGTGTATACGCAAGGTCACGTTTAAAACACACGGGTTGGAAGGGCCCATAAATCAGCCTGCGCATACGGCTGCCCTCCGTACTGCCTGATTTAACACCTGCGCCCAGACCTTCCTTGTCAGGCCCGGCATTCTTTATTACCCGCCTCTGCTCACTATAGCAGCAGCGCAGATAGAGTTCACCTTTGAAAGAGCCGCAGTAACTCTCTCTCTCCTTCTCGCTGGCGTGCTATCTATCTCCTTTCTCTTTTCCTCTCTGCCCTATGGTCACAGTTCAGGGAGTGGTCAGATATGTGCAGGTAGAAGGGGAGACGGTCACGTACAGGAAATTGACCGATTAATGCTTCCTTTTTGTAAAACTGTAAGCAGAAGGCGACTGTGTTCACGCATGTGTGGTTGGTGGTCTTGAGCTGTTATTACTGTTTGGTATGTTTTGTGATATGCTTTTTTTGTGATCTGGAGAAGAGAAATTCTAGCTGCATTGGAAAAGTTGACATGATCTGCAGTGTGACTTGCAATAGAGAACCCACCCCCCCAAAAAAACTGTCCATATTGATCCATATTGGCACCTTAAAGATACATATTTCTTAAAGTGTACATATCACAAAGTGACAGCTTTTGCACCTTTTGTTTCTGAGAATGTAAAAGATGTTTAATTAGCATTGTGGTTTTTAATAGCTTTTTAATTCACGCTTAATATGCAAGCCATTTTTCATAACCTCATATGCATTCAACTGTAGTGAGGGCATGTGTGGGAAAATGTCCATTTAATGCTTCCTTTTTGTTTAGTTTTTGATTGTCTCTGTACATGGAAAGTTGCGTCACTAATTTCTGCACTTTTACTGCAGTGAGACATGCAAAGCTGTTAACTAGTTATTTATAATAACCATGCATGATGTTCTAAAGGAATTCACCCAAAAAGGAAAATTCTGTCATCATTTATTCAACCTCGAGTAGTCAAGTCAAGTCAAGTCACTTTTATTTATATAGCGCTTTTAACAATACAGATTGTAGCAAAGCACAGAACATTATCAAATAGAACATGGTAATGTATAATGAGAAATAAACTCTTAAGCTAAATCTGAAATGCCATTAAATATTACAATTATTGTGATTATTTTTATTAATTAAATGAAAGCTAAAAATGACTGTAAACACAGTATATAATTTAGGAAAAGTACCTTGTGAGCGCTCTTTAAGTGGTCGTAATACACTTCCTCTATGGCCTGGAAGTAAATCACTCCTTTCAGTTTGGCCTCGTGTTTATCTGTAACCGTACAACAATCAGCACTGATATTATTTCAGTCAACCAACTTCATGAGTGAATAAGTGAAGGGGAAAATCACCTGAATAGTAGCTCAGTGTCCTGCGGTTACGGTCGAAGACAAACCAGCGCTTCTTCCAGGTTTTGATTTTGCCGCCCATCTTAATTAGGAAGCCCCTGCAGGTTTTCTCTGTGATGGAGACGTGGTAACAAGTCTCGGTGTTGTGGCCGGCTGAGTCGATGTGGCCACGAAGGTCAAAGTCGTCTTTTCTTACAGGTAAGTAGCGTGTGAGGGGACGAGACTGTGGCAGGGTAACATACAGTATAGGACATTAGATGTTTACATTTCCCTAGTCTGTTCTTGTGTGGTTGCTAAAGTCTTTTAGCATGTTACTATTGTTAGCATATTCTTATCTTGTTTTAGTGTTGTCTGTGACATTATGGGGCAAGTTAGAAAACAGAGATACTTAAAGTTAGGTGTTTGTTCAGTAGAAATGCAACTCACCTGAGCTCTCTGTTTCTCACGAAGTTTCACCTCTCTCTCGATGAGTTTCTGCCTCCTGCTGGTTTCTTCTTGCAGCCGTTTTTCTAGCTCTTCACGCCGCCTCCTCTCTTCTTCAAGAGCCCTGCTTTTGTTCTCCATCTCTCTCTCCTGAGACACATACAAATGACACTGTTCTGGCCCGAAACGAGTTGCTTTTTCAAAGCAGGACACAATTAGTACCGTTCCAGCCTAAACTCCCATGAACGAAACAGGAAGAACGACTCGTTTTCCCCAGCATTTCTGCATTTCAAGCCGAATTTGTTGCTTTTTATGGCTGACCGAGAAACTTCCAACAGAGCAAAAAAGCTCACGGTTTAAGATCTGTGAAGCCAAATGGGGTTCATTCGGGGTTTATGGCGTGCAGAAAGACCGGATTGTAAAACTGCTGTCAGCTCTAGCGAGAAGTGGCAGGTTTGTGTGGCCGTTTCATTACCCTGTGTTCCAGGAGCTGGTGCTTCTCTGCCTGAGCATCCCGCAGAAGACGTTCCATCTCCTCGAGCCTGGAAACATTGGAAGTGCTGGCACTGCAGAGAAAAAAATAGCCTTTGAGATGATACGTTATATTTTGCTTTTCAGAGCGAATGCTACACCAAAGAACTCTCAACTAGGCATGTGAGAAGAATGCATAAGCTTGCAAATGTAAACATGTCGTATGTGCATTGGCATGCATGTGTGTATATGCTGAAGAACACAGAAGGAACCAATAAAGCTGGTCAGCACTGGAACACATTAACAGTCCAGGCATAGAGAGTGCGGCCCACAGTCTGACATCTGATGCTTTCCATTTAGACTTCAAAAAGAACACGTTGAATAGATCTGACCGGCCCCTCCTTTCAGTAAAACTTTAAATTTCCTCCTAAAACCTGCTTGGCTCCGCAATATCATCCTTAAAACCTTCACCTGTAAAGAATATATGAGAATCATCTTCCACGTCAAACCTCATACCGTCCCTTTTGTCCTTACTGCCATTCCCAGAACAGCTGTGCATAAAACAAAACATACCCTCCAATAATACACTTTCCAGTAACTGATAGCAGACCATGGCAAACGACAAAGTTAAAGCCTAACTGGTTTTGCATGAATTAAATGCAATCAATCAGCGTGCATGGAGTTCTGTCAGATATGCAGATTAAATTCGACACATAACTATCAAACAGATTACTTGCATGCAAAGTAATTAATTCTTCTAGATGTTTCTATAAACTGGTTGAATTCGACTGTTTTCGTTTTGAAAGCTGTCAATCATCAAGATGCCTCTTGCATGCATGATGCAGATTTTAGTCATTACAGCAGGTTTACAAAAGCTTTTTTGACTCTTTGTTGTTAATTCACACCTGAAGATGCAATTCAGAGATAATAATCAAGACAATCCCATCATGCAAACAGCAAAGCCATCATGCAAACCTGCTCCATTATATAAATTAGTTGTTCCATCTGAGCGCCAAGACGTAACATCTGGCCACCTTGTTTCCATCTTTTCCATTCGTCTGCACACATTGTATTCCTCTTATATCCTTCATCAATCAGTTCTTTCATCTTTATGGTATCTTACCGGTGATGCCGGAGATGAACAGAAGTCATTCCTGATTTAGAACCCAAAGAACCAGCAGACAGAATTGGAACATAACACACAAAGACCCAAGAACAGCCTGAACCCGCGCTCTGCGGCTGATTACATTCAAACTGAGGGGAAGAAACCCTGAATTGGTTTCCTCCAACTGTTCCTGCTGTAACCTGAGTGGATCCATCCCCGGAGCAGAGGAGGGGGTACCAACGGTCGTTCTCGGGCCCCTCAGAACTCACATTATTTAAGAAAACCACTCAAATTACACAAGCGCCGATCTGCTGCCTCCAGTACACACACACACACACACACACACACACGTGCACGCTCCTACAGCATAAACACATATCGCTCTGAGTAATGACCTCATGTGGTCTAATCTGTCAAAGTCTTTTCACTAAGGTCTTCAACTAGTCACTTTCAAACAGACTTGAGGTTTATGGTAACCTACATAAGACCAGTCACTAGAGCACTCAAAAATGATTCCAGGATTTCAATTGCTCTGTCTTCCTCTCTATTCTTTCCTCACACGTTGCTCTTGTTCACAATATCTCATTCATTATACACCAGACAGAACTCTTGGCTTTAACTACAATAGGAGCTGTGGAAATGTTTTTAATTACAAAGACATGCTATGTGTCATGAGTTTATATGATCCGTCTGCTGATCCGGAGAAACACACTACAGTCTGAATCTAAGTGGGGACATACAAGAGATACATACAATAATAAAATACTCTTTAGATTTTTATGTATAATTAATTAAACCACCATTCAGATGTTTGGTGTGTGGAAAATGTTTTTGAAAGAAGTCTTTTAGTCTCAACAAGCCTGCATTTACTTGATTTAAAAAAACTGTACAATTGGAACAGTAGTATTGTGAAATATTATTACAATTTAAAATAAAATGTAATTTATTTCTGTGATAACAAAGAATTTTTAACAGCTTGATCTTTTAAAAACCATTTATATGCATATTTCAGCATTCTAGCTAAAATACAACTTTTACCAAAAAAGTAAATGAATACAGTATACTGAAACCTCTAAAAGGAGGTTTATACATATACACACAAACACAGAATAACTTTGCTTCTTCAAAAATCCCAAGATGCCACCAAACAAAGGTTTTGTCAGACCCAGACTGAAGACAAAGACGACCCAAAAAAGACCCACAAAAAAAAATAAAACACAAAACACTCCTTACCTGGAGACATTGTCAGGTGAACAGGCAGAAATGCTGGTTTCCATGCTGTCTGAGCTGTCCACACTCAGTGTATCAAAAGCACGGCCGTTATCTTGGTAACCAAAGGAGTCTAGGTAGACGTTGGTTTGTGAGGATGTGCGGCCACCGAGATCACACCGCATTCGATGCTCCTCGCCAATGTGCTGCTGACTGTGCCCTGAGAAATGCCAACCAATCAAAGAAAACATGAATTTAGCAATAATGAACACTACGAAATAACACCACATGAATCGGCCTTCCTGTTTTCAGTGCTATCTCAGCTTTACCTGAGAGTGCAGCATTACTCCCAGGAGCAGACTCTCCATTCCTGCTGCCCAGCTCAGTTTCCTCTGGCCAGGCACTGCCCGGGGCACCCTGGGGCCCTTTACTTTGCTCACAAAGACCAGCCACCGTGCAATAATATCCTTACAACACACACTACTGTTCAAAGGTATGGGGTAAGATGTTTTTTTTTTAGTTAGTAAGTTTTTAGTAAGTTATGTTTTTTTCAACATGAATCTATTAAATTGATCGAAAAAGTGACATTAAGGACATTTATACTATTGCAAAAGTATATATTTAAAATAAATGCTATTCTATTTTAGATTTGTCAACGAGTCCTATTACAGTTTCTACAAAAATGCTATCAATAATGACAATAGGAAATGTTTCATCAGCACCAAATTAGCATTCTACAATATATTCCAAAAGATTCCAAAATTTAATTTAAACATTAACATTTAAAATAATTTATTAATTGTATTTAATTTTTTCCTGTGGTTTTGATCAAATAAATGCAGCTTAGGTGAGCATAAGAAACTTTTTAAAACAATAAACCTTACTGACCCCAAACTTTTGAATGGTAGTATATGTAAGAGAATACCTTCCTCCGATTTATAGATTGTAACCCAAGCCCCTAATAAGGCCCTTCTTCAGCTACAAGTCCAGACCAAACATGTGGATTCATATATCTGCGCTTAATATCATCATAGAAGCTGTCTCCCGAAGATATTCCACTTAACTTGTTGCTAGAACAACTAGTACTGCCAGAATTAGCTCAGAGGATACGATTCTCAGCTCCACTACAACCCTGATAACATCAGCCACATCGAGAAAAACCAGAGACCCGCCTCTCTGATGATCCAACCCAAGGGACCTTCAGATAAACCATCTGACAATACAGTCAAGCTTTTCATCTACAACAGTAAACTCATAATGCTCATATATTCAAAAACAACTGATTTAAACAAGCAAACCTGGTCAATTAAAAGGAGAAAGTTCACAAATAAACCCATCAGGTCAGATATGTGTTTGAAAAATAGAATGGAAGCATTTCCTGTCCTTCCCTTCCTATCATCCCAACATTCTTGCACTATCTTCACAAAACAAGTAAATACATGCACAAAGTTTCCACCCTGGGGGACATCAAGTCCTCACTTTTAGGAGACTTTGGTCTTGATTGGTTTGTTTTGAAGGTCCAGAGCCTTAATGTGGGTAAACTGTAAGACCATGAGTGACCATGGTATTGTTGCATGCTGGGTAATATTTTTTTCTCATTTTAAGAAAGGTGATGTCACATTTACTGCTGTCTTTGAAAATCTTTGGAAGTGTTTGAATAGAAATCTATGCGATAGAGAGATCGGACCTAAACTTTGTATATTCTGAACCGTGAGGAATTTTATAGACGCCATGCCTCGTTACCGTCAGAATACCCATAAACACCCACCATCAGCTCTCTAGGCCATAAACAGCAGTGTGACATAATAATTAAAGTCTATGAATAGAAATAAAACAAAAACAAATGACTACAGACACACCTCATCATGCAGGACTGAATTACCAGAATAACATCACACCATTGTATGAAATAAATCGTCTCATGCCTTTGTAATGTGTGTAAAATAGCAGCTTTATTTCACACAAGATTCAACCTCATCCATAAAAGGCCCTGGTGAGTCAAGCAGTGCAGAAAATTAAAGAAACGCTACAGGTTTCTCCATTTTAGTGAGACCAGACACACTAAAAACAATGAGAGTGAATGACTGAGGCAATGAATGTCTCCCAAAGGAGGACATTCTTCGCCATAGAGGAGACTCTAAGAGACTTTAACGTTATTTGAACAGACATTATATAACAGGCACATCGAGACTACTGAAGGCAAACTACTGTACCTTTTTTAGATTTGCCTGCAGGATGGAGAAAGTAATTCAAGATTAGGTAACGTTTGACTTATAAAGCATCACTTTTGATGTGTGTGATGTAGTGCTACATAATAACACTGTATATTTTAAACAGTGTGTGCTTGAGGTGGAGAACCCTACCCTTGTGCAGGCGGTGCGTATCCATGTGTCTCTCTTTAGGGGAGATGATGGCAAGGGCTCGGTTTAACACACTCCCACAGCTGGAGCTCTGAGCTAAAGGTGGATGAGACTAAACACATGGGTTGATGTTAGAGAGCGCTTTTACTTCATACATACAGTATCCTTCAAAAATTTGAGGTCAGAAGGATGGTTTTTGAAAAATTATAAATGTAAAATTTAGCAAATTTGTAAATGTCTTCATTCATTTAATGCATCCTTTCTAATAAATGTATTCATTTCTTTAATGAAATTGCCAGTAGTGTAGGTAAAAATATATAATATAAATTTTATATATTTTATTAACCAATAAAATAATATTTGCTTAAAATATTTTCAGATTTTAACGTCAACTAAATAACCAAGGAATAATTATTTAGTTGTTGTTTTTTTTAATTTAAATGTATGATTTTTTTTAACTGTTAAAAAATATATAATATATTTTTATTATGAATAATATCACTGTGACAATCACAGATGTTGGTTCAATTTCAGAAATGCAAACAAATAAAAATCATCCAGTACATATTTAGTTTAGTGTGACCATATTCTATTTATTCTGTACTTGAAATTGAACAGGATGTTTTTAGATACTGTAGATGTAAGAATGTATCAAACTGTATAGAAATGCATTATTGACCTCTATAAAAAAAATATGCAAATGTATAATGTATTCTTTTAAAAAATAAAGTTTAAAACAATTAAAAAAATGAACATATAAAAAATTTAATATTAACATTTTAATGAAAAAAAAAAAAAAAGTGAATTGGCCATTGTAAATATAAAAATATAACAATCTGTATAGAAATGCAATAAAATGCACATTAGTGTCTACTATGGAAACTGCAATTGTATAATGTATTCTTTCTTTTATAAAATA